>OY735239.1:37888367-38043367 GCA_963457665.1 Thysanoteuthis rhombus
ATATACGTACATACAAGAATATATATATATATACATACATACAAGAATATATATATATATACATACATACAAGAATATATATATATATACATACATACAAGAATATATATATATATATATACATACAAGAATATATATATATATATATACATACATACAAGAATATATATATATATACATACATACATACAAGAATATATATATATATACATACATACATACAAGTATATATATATATACATACATACAAGAATATATATATATATACATACATACAAGAATATATATATATATACATACATACAAGAATATATATATATATACATACATACAAGAATATATATATATATACATACATACATACAAGAATATATATATATACATACATACATACAAGAATATATATATATACATACATACATACAAGAATATATATATATACATACATACATACAAGAATATATATATATACATACATACATACAAGAATATATATATATACATACATACATACAAGAATATATATATATATATATACGTACATACAAGAATATATATATATATATATACGTACATACATACAAGAATATATATATATATATGTACGTACATACAAGAAAATATCTATATATATGTACATACATACAAGAATATATCTATATATATGTACATACATACAAGAATATATATATATATACATAAATACATACAAGAATATATATATATATATACATACATACAAGAATATATATATATATATATATATACATAAATACAAATAAAGAATATATATATATATACATACATATATACAAATAAAGAATATATAAATATATACATACATATATACATACAAATAAAGGAGATATATATATATATATATATATATATATATATATACATAAATACAAATAAAGAATATATAAATATATACATACATATATACATACAAATAAAGAATATATATATATATATATATATATACATAAATACAAATAAAGAATATATAAATATATACATACATATATACATACAAATAAAGAATATATATATATATATACATACAAATAAAAAATATATGTATATACATACATATATACATACAAATAAAGAATATATATATATATATAAATATACATACAAATAAAGAATATATGTATATGCATAAATAAAGAATATATATATGTATATATACCCATGAATGAAAATTATATATACATAGATAAAGATTACATATATACAAGCGAAGATTTTATACATATATATAAATATATAAGCGAACTTCACTTATATATATGTATATAGGTGAAGTTTAGATATATATATAAAAGCGAACTCCACTTATATATATACTTATATATAAACTCTTCATATATACATATATATATATATATATATATATATATATATATATATATATATATATATTTACACATAATATAAGTGGTACAAGTCAGGCTAGCAGTATAACAATATAATACATAGTATGATGAGGTCCAAAGAGGGCAGAAACATGACCTAGTTTGTGTAGCGAATCCACATTCTGCAACCTATTTATTTATCAATACATTATATATATATATATATATATATAAAACTCTACTCATATATATATATATTTATATATATAAATATATTCAAACTCCACTTATATGTATATATATGTAAGTAAACAATACATATAAGTAAAGATTATACATAGATAAGTAAAGATCATATATATATATATATATATATATATATATATATATATATATATGAGTAAAGATTGGATAAGTAAAAAGTATAAATGTTTTTTTTTTCGGCAATGTAAATATTTTGCCATGTCATTTCGCAGCACAGCTTGTAGTAAGCAAACGTTGTTGCTTGTAATTTTTTTCTCACGGTCCATCCAAAGTCTCGTATGAAAATTGTCAAAATTTTTATATTTTGGACGGAAAAATGCACATGAAATACATTTTTCCGTCTGTATTTGCACCGCTTGGGTTTGAATCGAAGCAGCCATCATTTTTCGTATATCGATATACTACGGCGATCGTGATTGGCTAATTAGTAAAATCCGATGAAACACGTATTCTGATTGGCTATTCTTGAGTTCGAACATCTGCTAATGTTTCTTCACATATTTTTTTCGTGTAACTGTCCATAGATGAGGAATCTAATGGTATTTGTTTAATTACGGGCTATTAATGCTTGTATATTTTTTCCAAGTAGCTATGGATGGCTGCTTCTGTACTACTCCAGCAACAAAAATGATTGTCAGCATATTGGGAGTTATTTCTTTATTTTTTGAGGGGTTATAATCATGGTTATGACTTATTGTTTGTGTTACTTGCGGTTAGAGTTATGAGTTGATATATCGAATATCAGAAAATGATAAGAATTGAAGCGAAACAATCAAACAATGGTTGTTGCACAACGAAAAAACAATTTTATTAATTTCTAGTCAAAGAAGAAACACAGAATGTAGTTTATTTTAATTATATAATTCATTTTGAAGAAAGAATTTTATTTCAATTAATTTTATCAAATTATGTAAGGAAACAAAGTGAGAACATATATATATATATATATAAATATAATTATTCTTCAAGTCAAAGAAGAAACAATGAAAAGTTGAATGAAAGATAAACAGAAATATATTGTTGTGTAAACTTTTCCGACTATTTACCAGATTACCAGTAATGATAAACAACAAGTAATACTTACTTTCTTTTGCTTTGTTCTGTTCTTTTCTCTTGGGACCACACTACTTTTGAGATTCACAGCCTGCTGTTAGTAAGAAAATAAAAATGTTGCTGAATGTGATCAAGGCAAGAAAATGTGATCCTTTCTCTAACAGACCATGATTATATTCAGTAATGCCAAAATATACAATTTTCAATAGAAAGAAAGTCTATAACACAAATGCAACTACTTGTGATTAATTAATTAACAGGAAGAAAAGATCCAGCACTGAGGAAACAGACGGTGCAAACAAATATTCACGTTCCTTGCTAAAAATACAACCGTTATTTTTTCGGTAGTTTTTAACCGTTGAAGTTGAACGGAACTGATTTTGACACTTCACCGTCCCTGTCAAATACTGGAGTGTTCTGTTATTTTTTTTAATGAATTCTCTCTCTTTCTCTGTGTTTTTTTTATTGATAAATTTTTTTTTCAAAAATTTACACCTCCAATTTTCCCCACTTCATTTTTTAAATTTATTGGAAGAACTATCAACAATCTTCGCAATGAGAATACGGACATTTTTTTGAGTCCATCATTTTGAATGTCTTTAAGTCGCTAGATTTTTCTTCGCTCGAAGTTATCAAAATATAGGGGAAAATCTTATCTCCTCTTTAGGGTTCAAAATGGAGGGGAATTTTTTTCATCTTTTAGGGATCAAAATGGAGGGGAATTTTTCTCCACTTTTAGGGTTCAAAATGGAGGGGGATTTTTTCCCATTTTTAGTGGCCAAAATAGAGAGGTTCTTTTTTCTACTTTCAGGGGTCAAATGAATTAACCCCCCCCCCCCCACTCTTTTAAGTGTCAAAGTAGGGGGTTCGTTTTTAGTGACCAAACAGAGGGGAACATTTTTCCACTTTTAGGAGTCAAAAGGGGGAAATCTCTTATCCATTTTTATCGGACAAAATTGATAGGAAGGCTTTTTGTCCGTTTTCTTGGATCGAAATCAAGTAGGAACTTCTCTTCCACTTTGAGGTGTCGAAATTAAAGCGGAACTTTTTTTGAATTTTTAGGTATCAAAATCAAGGGGGAAGTCTTTTTTTCTTATTTTATTGGTCGTAATCGAGGGGAAACTTACTATTCACTTTTAGGAGTCAAAATCCAAGTGAAACGGTTTTTCGTTTTTTGGACTTGAAATCGAGGAATAACTTTGCCATCTAATGAGTCAAAATTCTGAAGTAAGTTGGTATCTAAAAATTCCAGCATAAAAATAAATTCAAAGATATTTTTAGTGAACGATTAAATTCACAATGTAGTCAGTCCTTACTTTGTGTCCTTCTAAGAATATTAAGGTATTTCCATTTGCATTCACACCGCTAATGATGATCTGAATTTCATTTATCTATTTGTTGAATTTTGAACTACTTTCCCGGCGTCGATGATTATTTCATCTATTATAATTATCAATTATTTTCTCAGAATATTCCTTATTTTCTTTATAAAGAAATAGGAGGGAAAGGGATGTCAGTTAGTTTACTGGACTGGCAGGAAGAGAAAGAGGAGTTATGTTGTTTAAAAAGGGAAGTGGGAGAGGAAAATTAGGTAGTGTCTGATGGGAGAGAGAAAGGGGAAAAATTAGTTTAATAAGAGAATAGAAAGGGAATGGAAAGAAAAGAAAGTTAAATAAATAATTGAGGAGTTTGGGAAAATTTTTACATATGAAATGAATCCTCTTTGATTTGTATACCTGATGAAATTATGAACCAGCGACAAAGATTGGAAATGATACGGACAAAAATGACAAGGTACAACGCATGGAGGGACAGCAAAGACACGAAATAATTGATAATCTTAATTATCAACATATGTGGGATTTCCACGGGTTTAGCTGATTATTATAATTATTATTATTCGCAGTAGTAGTAATGGTGGTGGTGGTGTAAATAAACACAACGTTATGCTGATAGTCTAATACGCTAATGTCGACCAATTCGTAGTTATTATATCACCATCATACGTTTTCTAGCCTAATCTTTTTTCTCAAATAAATAAGAAGGTGGTGATAATTTAACCAGAAGATTATTTCATTAATCATTTACCAAAAAAAAAAAAAGAAGATAAATGTAGAGTTTTAATTTGATCAAAAGTTAATTCAATCGAAACACGGCTGATAACCATGTTACATAGGAACATTTTTTAGAAAAGCTTTTTACGAAAAAATGAATAAAAACATAGTTTTAATTTGATCAGAAGTTAATTTGTTTTATAAAATATGAATAGTTTTAATTTGGTGTAACTTTTTCTTACAAAAATAAGTACGTAGATTTAATTTGATCAGAAATTTACTTAATCGAAATACGGCAGATAAGTACATCAAGACTAATTTTTTACGGAATCACACTTAGAAAGAATATACTTAGTTTTTATTTGATCAGAAGTATATCTATCGTATGCTTCTTTAATAAAAAAAAGGACCTGTCTCCATTGTTACTGGTCAGCAGATCCACACAACCTCCCCGTTGAGTACAGAAATAGTGTTGGTATCTCTATACTCAATAATTATACTCTTTTCAGGTGAGCCCAAGAGAATTTCGCGTAGTTAAAATCACTACAAATCACTTCAAATCCAGTCACGAAGAATCATTTTATATTTGTGATGGGGTTATTAGGAGATTTATTTATGTTAGCCGAATAAAGTTACGCCAAATACCGAGATGAACACGAGAGAAAGGTGTCAGTCGTTTCGTATATTTTTTCCTTATAAAGAATAAAGAATACTACACGAATAAGCATTTTCTTCGTCTTGGATGTATCTTAACGGAAATGAAATCCGTCCGATCGATTCCGAATGGTGAGACTGACCGTCACTAACTCTGGTCACAACAGTATTTTGTAGTAAAATCGACAGAGTGTCCTCTAATAACCGAGTTAATTTAGGACGTTAAACTTTCTAAGTAGTCAACAATTGTAAAGAAGATGCATATGCAAAATAAGATCGATAAAAAATAATGGGCAACCATAATAATGTAAAATTTTAAAAGTTAGAAATCATTAAATCAAAAATTTTTGTTTCTCTCTCACAATGGATTTTCATTTCACCAAACATACAATGACTTATCAATTATAAGATTTCTAATTGATTCAACAATCGGTGAGGGGGTATAGATTAGGCCTCACGAGCAGTACCCGCCGTTATATTTTAATATATATTGTATTTAAAAAAAAATTATTTTCCCGTTTAAAATTGATTTTTCCAATTAGAAAAATATCAACAATTCACCAAACTTGTGAATCTTTTGTATTATAATTAAAGTATTTCATTTTTTTAGGACTGACTCATGCGGCAAGGTTTTTTTCGTACAATTTGATAATTCTTTTGAAACTATTTCTATTTCTTTTTTTAAATATATTTTACAAATTCTTCTTTAATAACATGTAACAAAAACAAAGAGCTTTTTCATAATTTGAAGCTTAATATTAGAGCTTTTTTTTGTATTTGAAGAGTAAAAAATTATCGAAACTGTTGAGTTGTTTTTGATTGATAAAATTAGTACTAATGCTATCTTTCTATTTAAGGATATTTAGGGACTCATAGTAAGTTATAATTTTTCTAGAAAAAGTCCGAAGACCAACACTTAAGTAAGCTTCATTTGGCAGCTTGTTCAAGTTTTGTGTATGTTTTAAAAATATGCTGTTATGTAAAAATGATTACCCTGATTTATCTCCCTTTGATCTTTAAAATTTCATGACGAGTAACATCCAGTGCCGACCATACAGCACGGAGGAAATAGACGGTCGAATAAATTCACGACCATTGTTCCATCGGCAGATATGAAGTTTATAACCGTCAAAATCGGATCATCAGAATGGAATTGATTTTAACACTTCACCGTCTTTTTCAAACACTGGAATGTTCTGTTTTTTGAATAGGCAAGACTTCTCCGTTCAGTATTTGCTCTTCTAATATCCGTTTCTTTAGGAGAAGGGTAAGGGGTTATGGTATTAAAGAAAGTGAGATGACTTGTCTATCTTTAGTTAAGATTAGATACCGAAATAAATAAGTATTAGCTTCAGATACAAAACCTAAAATCTATCTGCCTATGTAATATGTCACTTTCTTTATTGACTGTCCGTAAGCCCTAGATGTATGTGTACCACTGCTTATTAGCCCCGACTTTCTCAGTTGGTTACTTTCGCTCTCTTTCTCTTTCTTTCCTTCTCTTTGACCTCTGCATAGTATCCACTCTTTGACCATAACCATTATACAAAGTCTTCTGCTATCAATCTTCCTCAATGGGAGAATCAGTAAAAACTTTAAGGTGACTCAACGCAAACACTGCATTGCACTTATCTCCTTACACCCTTTTCAGCTCCTTGTGCCCAAAGCAAAACCAACTACCTTCTGGCCAACTATACCGCACATTATGAAAGGCTCTGTAGTGCCCACCTTTCCAGCTAAAAGTAAATTATTTATATAAGGAGTTATCTGCCCTTTGAAAAGGATCTACTGCTAACCCCTATATCTCTGTACAAACGGTAAATCCCTTGTTCCCCTTTTTGAAGTCACACAGAACTGCCAATCAGATAGCTGATTCTTATCTTTACCATATTTAAACTGGCGGTAAATCTCTCTCTCTCTCTGTGTTCCGACTGTGTCTAGGTAAGCTCGTCTCTTCTCCTTTCTCTTTTTAGTTAGGATAGTTAGTATAGTTTTTATACACACTTTGTTCTTACAAACGCATCATCACATCTTTATCTCAAGAACGCATCCTAACCAAGTTAAGCACTATCATCGTAGTTAGGACGGACTTCCTAAGATAACTTCTTAGTGGCAAAACTAGGATCATTGTATAGACTCTATCTCACATTTGCTCTGTGATATCTCTTTCCCTTCATCCTTCCTATCTCTACATCTTTATCCTGGTAGATCCCTTCACATGTCCGTTCCGGCAGAAACTCTGGTCCTCATTTATTTTAATTCACTCATGAATTAAACCTGGCACTGTTGTTAACTTCTTTGTTTGTTCTTATTTCCACTTTTTGTTAACAATCTAACTAACTGTGTACTAACCTTGTTTTTGTGCTCAAGCAACAAACACGCTGCTTCCCAGGATTTATCTTCAGAGATCAATTCTGGGTTATACACGTGTTAGGGGACTAATATATTAGCAACCTTAAATCAGGCCCCCGACACGACAGCTCCATTCGATAGATAAACTAAACAATATCAAATACGTTATATAATGTGTTTCCCTAACTAATCATTCACTCCTATTTTACATTTCAATGTATAGAAGTAATCTAATAATCAACTCTCTACTTTTCTATGAAGATGCAAAGTAGTAATCTATTCTTAACAGGCTTCTTCTATCCTGATCGATCTTACTAATGTTATCCTGTATTTTCTTTTCAGCTTTATATGTATTGTTTGAAAAAAATTCCTGTGAGCTATACCACCATAAAAATGGTAGAAAGTATGTGCCCACTTTAGGATTAAGGTAACATTGGAGATAGAACACCCCCTTGAAAAACTCCAAGATATGAATTGGGTATGAATGGAATTTTCTTCCATAATGCCCATCTTGAATTTATCAAGGGAGGAAAAAAGCCAATTAATAATTTTCCTATCATATAGTTTCTGGAAAATTTTATAAGGTTTTAAAAAATCTTTTGGCAAAAAAAGAATAATACATATATGTGCCAAAAAAAAAAAAAGGAAAGCAATTTGGTATTATCTGAAAATGAAAAGTAAATGAACAAATTTCATGGAAGCTGAACAAAAATAGGTAATTGTTTGAAATAGGTCCATTAAAACATTTTGTGTTTTTTTCCAAAGTGACTAAACAGACCTGTTCATTTATTTTCTAAAGTGGTATTTGTTTGAGATCACAAAAAAGTGTAGTTCAATAAATATTTATTGCAAATTAGTTTTTGAAAATCAGCCCTCAAAATATGTTTTCTTGGGGGAGATAGTGATGAATTTGTGCACCGTTTTTAATACAAAGTGAACAAAGATGTGAAACTTTACAATTGGGATTACATTTATTAATATTCATCAAGGTTACAGCAGATAATCGCAATTCTGTTTTTCTTCCATATATTCTCTTATTTCTTTTTTATTTGTGCACCATTTTTAACTTTGAGTGAACTAAAGTGTGAAACTTCACAATTGACAATCGTGACTACCTTCCATTGTGCCAGAAGTTGGGAGTGCAGAAGCAGATTGTCACAAAACTTTTTTGTCCTTTTGTGGATCCATAATCGATTTTGACAATGGTTAAAAGATATAAGAACACAAAACAAAAGAAGTTGAATTTTAAATTCTCACAAGTAATAAGTATGTCGTATCGACTGACATTTCAACTGATCACAGGGGAGTGGGAACTTTATAATTATCAAATGGGCAAACCTTTCTAGAGGAAAATTTTCATGCTTCAGCAGTTCAAGATTGTAAACAAGCCCTAATTTCTATGATTTTCCTTCTCATTAAACACAAATATTATGACAAAATTCATAAATTACAAAGTTTTTTCAACACATGTGGCAAATTTTTGTTTCATTCATATTCATCATGGATACACAGAAGATAATTGTAATGTACATTGAAAAATGAAAAAAAATCATACTTGATATGGAAATATAAAGGTGGATAGTGTGTTGTTATTGAGGTATTAAGCCTAATTTGTACCCTCCTTATTGACTGGATAATTAAAAAATTCTATAATTAATTTGTTGTCGTTTGTTTTCTTTTCATTTTTTAATACTACAGACAAGCCATGCATCAACTAACAATGGACATCATTTTTTTATAGAATGAATCAATCTAAATCAATACCTAAGCTTCACTTTATTCCACTGGTTCACTTGGATAAAATACAATTTCAAATGTTCAGAGTTTTCTGCTTTCATTTGTTCTGTAATAGTTCAACAGTAGCAGCTGCAAATCCTGTCTACTGAGTTATCTCCCTTGCAAAATATTGACACAATGTTTTAATGCACCTATTCCAAACTATTACCCAGAAGTGAACAGGTACATTATATTTTTTTTATTGCTCTGAATGAAATATTTGTTGAATTGTTTTGCCACGCGTATATTTTCATTCCACACTCTGAATTCCCATTGGGATCACTTTCACTAAATTGTGCCATAAATTTTTAATCAACATCATCATCAGTCTTTTAACCTTCCCCAGGATTCGCCGCACCTCTCTATCGTGGGCGTTGTGGAGCCAATACTTTATGAATTTGTGTAGCTCGTCCATATAATATCATCAAAAGTATCCAAAGATTTTTGATTGAATTCCTTAGAAGGATAAGCCATGGGCCAATGGTTGATTAAATTTTGGGTTGAATCCTTTTTTTTATAATTGAGAGATATTTTCCCAATTTTTCTGTATATTTATGTATTCAGTGAACTTTATTCACTCATAGCTGTCCACACAATATCTCCAAACGTTCTTAATGAATTTTAATGATATTTTGTGAAAGGGTAGATCATAAGCTAATGAAGAATTGATCAAATTTGGGGACAGATCCAGGAAATTTTTGCAATAGAGAGATATTTTTCATATATTAAGACAATTGTCAAAAGTTAAAAATATCCTAACATAGTTAACTCCTCTACACCATAGCTATATATGAACTATTTTCATTCATTTTTATTTGTGTATGGTGTTGACAGAGGTTTGCTCTTTCTGAATGGTTTGTAGTTGAATACAAGAAAATAGGGCTATTTGTTTAGTATTCAATTAAGTATACTATGCAATTAACATCAAGAGAAAATGTCCCATGAGATGTTCTAACATTTCTCTCTATGGATGACTTGATGCATAATGAATATTAAACAAGAACATTGAAAATATTGGTATTTTTTTCACTGATGGAACTATTAAATTCTAATCATTAGCGTTATTTTCAAAGAATGTTGCTAAAATCTGCTAAGGTATTCTTTATACATTTAAAATATTTTTTTTATCATGCTTTGCTGAATTTATGCATGTAGTTCCACATTACTTTAAGTTTTATTCTCTATAAATATAAACTGAATTGTTGTGATAACTGGAGAATCATAAACATGCTGCAACAATAGCTGGAATGTAGGTTAAAAACAGGTTGTTAACAAGAAGTTGTTAACAAGTTCACTGCAGTTGGGATGAAGAAAGAAGGTGGAAGAAAGGTTCAAACTTCTTTATAATGACTGAGATAGAAAATGATAGGACAACTCTAAAACTTAACAAGCAAAATCATTTATTTTCAGTTGGTACATTGTATACAAAAAAGAGTCTGTCAACAGAGTGTTTCAGGAGATCAGGGTTTGATTAGCTGAAAAATATTGTGGAGACAGCATATCAAGTATCAGTTAGTTTGGTTGAGGTTTGCTTTAATTCTTTAATAATCATAAAACAATGAATTTGATATTAATTAGATTTTATTCTCTAAATCAATATTTTCCACAAGTCTTCCGAACTGCTTGTTGGAGGATCTGCAGGTTAAAAAACAGTCCGCAATTTTCTGTGAAAATATAACCAAAAAATCCTTAAAAAGTGGTCTGTAAAGGATTAAAATACAGTTGTAAAATTATCAATATGGTAATTCAAACCTCACTGTGTCATGTTCGGGTTGTCCTGTAATAGAAATTCAGACTGAACAGTGAAATACAAACATTATTTTGGGATAGAACAAACAATTCTCAAGCGATGCCTGACTCATAGGGAGAAAAAGGGTTTAAATCCATATTAGATAAGTGCAAGCCCAATATTCCATTAGCAGCCACCCATTCTTTTCATTCAAAACCAGTTTAGGAAGGTAATTTTTTCACCTCCTGGGCCACTGCACTATCAAACCATCTTTTTCGTAGTCGGCCCTTTTGCGAACCACCATCTTGCCTCACAAAAAGTAGCAGTCCTATGTAAATTTAACAAGATTTTTGATAACATATCATATTAGCAGTCATCATCATCATCATCATCATCATCATCATCATCATCATCATCATCATCATCAGTTTTTTAATGTCTATTGTCGGTCATAGACCCTCTTCAGGATTTGCCACACTTCTCTATCATGGGCGTCACGGAGCCAGTACTTTCTGAACTTGTCTAGCTTGTCTCTCCATCTAATACTCTGCCGTGTCATGAGTTGCAGTGTCCATCGGTTGTCTGCCATTCTTGCAACATGGCCAGCCCATAGCCATTTGAGATTTTTAATGGATTCTATGATGTCCCTGACTCCCGTCTTCACCCGGATGTATTGTGCTGTCTTCTGGTTTTTCCCAGTGAGGTTGAACATAATTCTTTCATAGGCATGTTGCGTGGTTCTCAATTTGTGGATCTGTCTCTTGGTTAGGTTCCATGTTTCAGCTCCATAAGAGTCTATTGAGAGGATGCATTGGTTATACACCCTTCTTTTTAGGATTATTGGGATCTTCTTATTTTTGAAGGTTGACCTTGCTCTGCCAAAGGCTTGCCATCCTAGTGTGATTCTTTGCTTGATTTCTTCTTCTTTTGAGGGTTTCATAGTGATTCTTTGTCCTAGGTAGATGTAGTGATCTACTTTCTCCAGTTCTGTGTCCTCAATTTTGATCTAGGTGTTTTTATTTCCGATGTTGTTGTTGCACATGATCTTTGTCTTGCTGAAGTTCATGTATAGGCCAACTTTCAGATATCTACCGTCTATTCTGATTCCTTTACTCTCCCAGTCTAGTCTTTGGAAGATCATCTCTAGGCAGGCTGTGAAGACTTTGGGTGAGCTGGTATCACCTTGTCTTACCATTTTTTGGAGTTGAAAGGGCTCCGAGTCTATTTATAGCCTGATAAAGGAGCTGCTGTGATACTGTATATATTTCAGTACTTTGACATCTACTGGATCTACACTTCGTCAAGTGATGGCCTCCATGACATTAGGGATTTCCACTGAGTCGAAGACCTTTCTGAAGTTGATAAATGCTACAGCAAGTGGTAGTTTACATTCTGCTGCTTTTTTTTTCAGCTGATTTATCAAGCAGTTGATTGTATATTGATATCAAATTGACAGAGGCATATCTTCTGTTTTATAATTTTATCACTCCAGCATTTACAACAGCCAACCAGTCTTTGTAGCAGGAAGGTCCTTCATCAAAGTGGACCATGCAAGATGGGAACTCTTCCCATGAAAAAACTCAGTGCAGCTCTGGTAGAGCATGTTGAGGGAGAAGTCTACCAGAATGATCAAATGTGGAGGGTGACACTCAGTCCCTGTGCTGCCAAGGAATGCATGAACCGCACTGGGTGATGTTGTCATAAGCATCAAGATACTACCATGAACTGATCTCTAATGGCAGCAATTATGGTAACAGAAAGAACTGCAGATGCAAGAAGGCTGCACTTCTGAGCACAGGCCTCTTCTTCTATGAGGGAGAATGTGCTAGCTAACTCCAATATCTTCCATTTACTCAAACATCAAAGTGTCATGTCATGGTCCATAATGAATTGTCTCGCTGTGATGAACAATTAACAGGATCAAGATGTATTCACAGAATAGTTCAAGCAATATACAGTGATTACATTGATCTTTTCAACTTAATCAAGTCGCATATCCAGGACATTCATTGTCACATGGCATACATTCATAAGTAACTGTACTTGCTGATATGGTTTAATAGGGTTATCGCAACAACAAGGAAAGACAATCTCACCATTTTGTTGTTTTCATTCATTTACTATTGCCTTACATTGTAAAAAAACAAATTTTCACTCGTTGAAAAAATGCAAACTGCAGCTTGGGAGTAGCCAAAATCTTCTATACCAATAACCAGTGACAGTTGTTTTGGAAAATGATTGCTAAAGTAGTAAGAATACCAATCTGCAATAGTCCAACATCAAGATTTCTTCTGAATATATCAAACTATATATATGCACCAAATTTGGCACTTTTATCACAAAATAAACCATAGATAAGCCACAGCATCTCACCAAGTATATCAGGTAGGTTTCTCAACAGAATGTAATGTCATATGCTGCTTAATTTAGTCATTAGTCAGGTGTACAGATCCAGGGAAAAAAATGAGCCGAAATATTTTTATTAAATTTTTTTGCAATTATACTTTTATTTTAACAATTACAGGTGTGCATATTTTACATCAGAACAATGTATTGACTTATGCTATTTGGAGATCTCATTCCAAGTATTTTTTTTTGTGTTACACTCTGCAAAACGGAAAGGTTTCTTTCTGGTGCGTGTAAATGTGTTTTGAAATGTGAATTTTAGGAAAATTTAACTCTGTATACATTACTGCAAAAATGGTTTCTCACCAGTATGTGTTAACAAGTGTCTTTTCAAACTTGAATTTGTGGAAAATCTAACTCCACATATTTCACGATGGAAAAGTTTCCCTTCAGAGTGTGTTAACAAGTGCAGTTTCAGGTGTGCATTTCGAGAAAATCTAATATTACATACTTCACATCTGAATGGTTTTTCTCCATTGTGTGTTGACATGTGGGTTTAAAGACTTGAACAAACAGAAAATCTAGCTTCACAGATTTCATAGAGGAATGGTTTCTCTCCAGTGTGTGTTGACTTGTGTGTTTTGAGAATTGAATTTTGGGAAAATCTCATTTCACATATTTCGCAGTTGTAAGGTTTCTCTCTAGTGAGTGTTAACATGTGCTGTTCCAGGTGTGCATTCCTGGAAAATCTAGTTTTACATACTTCACAGGTTAGTAATTTCTCTCCAGTGTGTGTTAATTTGTGTATTTTGAGATTTCAATTTTGGGAAAATGTTACTCCACATACTTCACAGCTGAAAGGCTACTCTCCAGTATGTATTAACATATATGCTTTGAGACGTGAATTTTGGGAAAATCTAACCCCACATATTTTACAGCTGAAAGATTTCTCTCCAGTGTGCATTAAAATGTGTCTTTTGAGACTTGATTTGCTCGAAAAAGTAACTCCACAGATTTCACAGTGGAATGGTTTCTCTCCAGTGTGTGTTCTCATGTGTTTCTCAAGATCAAACTCACAGCAAACTGCCAATCCACAAATTTCATGGAGTAATGATTTTTTTCTCTTCAATATTCATGACACTCTTCTGATATAATCAAGGTTAAGACTGAAAAGAGGAAACAAAATTAGTTTAGAAGTCAAACAAGAAAACATACTACTCAATATCATGTACTTGTCCAAATTTTGAACCTTCTAGCTCTTTTGGTGCTGCCTGTACATGCAATACTGATGAAGATAACCAGCCAACTTGAAAACTGATCAAAACCATGTTGACAGTTCCAAACAAGCTGTTTCATAGCCTTGTATGATTATTGTTTCATTTCCTATGCACTTTGCCCAGCAAGACATATAAACATTTCTAGTCCAAGTCAAGCTTCATAAATGGCAAATTTTAAATACGCTGTGAAATGATTTTTTACAAAGATCCAGAAAATGAAATTCACATAGAAATATTTTACTGCCTTATAAATATGCTAGATGCCAATCAAGGCTATAGAGCCAAGTCTGCTTTGTTTCATCCATAGCTTGGAAGGAGAATAGATGGATTCATGCTTCTCTCAAGGTCATTAATGCAAAGTTAATATAAACAGCATCATTGAGAATGTTAATTCAATTTGCTGATTTCATCTTCTGAGCTAGTAACTGTCACACCACTCCAACCTCTACACAGTATACATTGTCACAACATTAGTCTAGAGAAACTGTCAAATTCATTTCTATCATTATTCGGACTATCCTCATCTTGGTTGTTTTTCATACAACATTTCGGCCGTTTTACTCTACGGCCTTTATCAGGTATCATCTGGTAGATGTGGGGAAGTAACGAACCGAACCCTTTATATAACCAACGGGGGTTATACTGACCGCACTCCCCTCTTAGCATTAGTAATATTATTATTGTCTCACACTGGGATTGAACCTAGAACCATTAGATTACTTGCAGTAATTTTTGTCTGATTCTGTAACCACTACGCTATGTGGTTACAGAATCAGACAAAAATTACTACAAGTAATCTGATGGTTCTAGGTTCAATCCCAAATAATAATAATACCTCATCTTAAAAATTCAAATTATTTTTCATATTACAAACCGTCAACTAAAACTGTCACCATAGGTTTCTCAATTTCTTAAATTAGTCTGGTTATGTATGTATGATGCATACAGGCAGCATCAATGGGCTAAAAATTTGAACATTTTCTTGTTAGATAAAACAGTCTTTTTTTAAAAATCACTCCAGATGTGAATCCTTTTGGAATAGACAGCCAGCTATGCAAACATTGACAAAATTTACGCATGAATGGATGGAAAGCATAGAAATGTATTAGAAACACAAACACCATTGAATGCAACAGGTTCAACATTAAAAGCAAGTAGAAAAGTATTAAAAAAAAAATTGTGCTTACAACCCATAAGACTTTCTTCTCAGAAAATTTGTCACTTCGAAAAAAAAAGTCAATTTGTTAAGGGAGGATTTGTTCAAAACATAGATAAAATACCAAACTGGGCACATACTTCCTGCCATTTTTACAAAGTATGCTGTCATTTTCCTTAGGATGAAATATTATGCGAAAATAAAGAATGAAAACACAATAAAAAGAAATGAATTGAAACTAAATATTAAAACACAACAAACTTATGGAATGAGGTAGATATTTATTCTGAAAATAAATAAGACATGCTTTTCTCTAACATATGCAAAATTGGTTCCTTCATTTACTTAGGATTCCCAACGGCCTTTAGCAGAACATTTTATAGTCTTTCTTGTTGGGGAAAAGTCCTAAAATACAGTTTCTTTGATAGATAGTTTAGATAAGATGCCTTATTCCAGGACTGAATGATCCACATGACTCTAAGAGATTCCTAAACAGGCTTGATTTTATTATGGTGCTATGGATGCATGTATGGGCCCTAGAATATTTTCAATTCAAACACATGGGCGAAGCCGCAACACAAGAAGATATTTCATTCCTATGCCTAAATGCTGGTAGATGCCGAATTCGCGCACCCGATTGTTGGAGGATTTTAAATTGCGACATCCAAATACAGGGAAATGCTACATACACTCAGATCCTAGACATATCAAATTATGATGTCTAGGTAACAAAAGATACTTATTCTGACCTCCAGACACTGAAAGATATCAAATCCTGATGTCCAAGCACTGAAATATGCTAAATTCTGTTTTCACGATGTCTTTTGTGGTGGGTCCAAACAGCGATGAATTGTTGAGAGACGAGGATTTGGGATCCTCGTGGGTGATTCATAGAGCACCGGCCCCGTAGCTGTCGAAGGAAAGGATGCTGTGCGAAGAGAAGGGAATGGAATGCGCGCCAAGTATGAAGTTGGACGCGCATTGAAATAAAGAGGAATTAACACATACAAGAATTACGGCCAGACAAGAGACGTATGTTTAATACAAGAATAAAGATGAGGTACATGTAAGGATAAGATTAATACGATCGATTGTGAGAAGTAATGTTAGGAGAAGAGATTGTAAAGGTGGGAGTTCACTTGTCTTGATAGTACTGGCGTCGGAGTTGTAGCAGAGTTATCTGAAGGCGTAGATTCCGTATGGTTGGATTGCTCCCAGATACGTGGAAACCGGGTTCAGCGTGTGAGCCTTACTGCCAAGTAAATGAGTTAACTTGGGGGCTATTCTCAGACGCTGTTAGACTCTTGATGAACAGACCATGAAAGACATAGAACATGGAGTTTTATCCATACATGGGAATACTGGCGCCAATTAGCATTGGAGGGAAAAGGAAAGAGAGAGAATGGCCGGCCACAGAGGCCGGGGCTAGAAGCATACCCAGCAAGGGGTGCTGGAGCTAGTGAGCCCTGGACCATGTGCGTCCAGGGGTTTTATAGGGGTCGTCAGAGGAATTGACGTTTTGGATATCTAACTAAAAGAAGAGTTTCGTACTAAATTTCTAACTAAAAGTATAGGGGGCACTACACCATCATCCAATCCCATAAATGTTAAAACAAAATCCGAATACCAGAAGAAAATAAATTCTGATGTCCTGGAACTGAAATAGAATGACTTTGATCATTCAACACCATAAATAAGTTATATTTTGAAAGTTGACCGTAAATATAGGTTTTGGTTTTATTTCAAAATCAGATGTCTGAAGCTGACTGGACATATAAAAATACAAAAAATGTTTGGCATAAGCCTGACTTTAAATTCTACAGACATGATGAAAAACTGAAATTAAGTTTTTCAGCATTATTCCTTTCACCAAAATGACTAATAAGTAAAAGAACCATGACAAATTTAACAATGAATTAATTGATAGATAAAAATATTTTTTACTTTTGTGCTTTTAGATTTTTGGGGAAATTAATACACTAAATTTCAACCTTTGAACACTATGATATCTTTAAAATGATCAGATTTTAAATAAAAGACTCTTAACCTAACCAAAAGACAGGCCTGCAAACTGAGAAGTATGCAACGTGCGCATGAGGGAATCATGCTCAACCTTACATGGAGAGACCACAAGACAGCACAGTATATAAGGAAGAAAACAGGTGTTCGTCACATCATAGAAACTATTAAAAAACTCAGATGGCAATGGGCAGGCCATGTTGCAAGAATGAAAGACAACCGATGGACATCACGTCTTAACATCGATCCCCAGAGATCACATAAGAAATAGAGGTCGACAGAACACAAGATAGAGAGATGAACTTCACAGATTCAGGAAATACTGGCTCCGTGATGCCCATGATAGAGAATTGTGGCAAATCCTGGGGAAGGTCTATGTCCAACGACGGATGCTAAAAGACTGATGTTGATGATAGTGCCAAGCCAGGGTCTGGGCGGTCGAGTTTAGCATCTTCAAGGGTCAGTAAAATTCAGGTCTTCAGCCCTCAGTTATGAGGAATCAGCATCACTCATACGTTCTGCCATGAGAATTTAGCATCTTCCAGCATGCGGGTGTGGGAATTTAACATTTTCCGGTGCCCGGGCGATTGAATTGAGACCATTCTAGAGTTCGGACAGGTTAGCTCACCCCTTGTCAGTCCGGGCGTGAACAGGCATCTTTTCGAGTAACCATTCATGGATGTGCAATCTAATGACATTTGTTTAATAACAGGCTATTTTTGCTTATTCGTTTGTTTTTTTTTCTTCAAGTAGCTATAAAATGGCTGTTTCCGTTCTACTTCAGCAATAAAAATGGCTGAAAACATATTGAGATTTTTTTAGGGGTTACGATTATGGTCATGACATTGTTTTATATTACAAGCGATTAGGGTTATAAGTTTATGCATTATTCATTACAAAATATTTAATGATAAGAATTGAGACGAAACAATCAGACAAACAATCGTTGCACAACGAAAAAATTTTTTATTAATTTTGAGTCAAAGAAGAAAGACAGAACGTATTTTATTTTGATTATATAATTTATTTTAAAGAAAGAATTCTATTTTCATTTATTTCATCGAATATGTAAAGACATAAGTAAGAATATAAAAATTATAACTATATTAGTGTCAGAGAAACAATGTGAAGTTGAACGTAGATTACCATGAATATATGAGTACAAACTTCGAGTAGATTTACCAGATTACAAATCATGATGATAATTAACAAGTAATACTTACTTGTTTTTTGTTTCGTTTTTTTCTTATGATGGGACCACACTACTTTTGAAATTAGCAGTCTGGTGTTCGTAAGAAAACAAAAATGTTGCTGAATGTTATCTAGGCAAGAAAACAGACCAAGATTGTATATAGTAATAAAAAAATATATTGTATTAATGAACTGAAAGAAGGGGTTCAGCACTGAGGAAATACTCGGTGATAATAGATATTCACATTCCTTCCTAAAATACGACTATTGTTCTTTAGGCAAACATAGAGTTTCTAACCGTCAGAATTGATCATTTGAACGGAACTAATTTTTGAAACTCCACATTGTTGCCAACTTTGTTTTAATCACTGATAGGAGCACTTCAAATTGAAAGAAAAAAAACTCTTCAAAGAGAAATGCGTGCAGTTAGGAAACGAATATCAACGGAAAACTTTTACGGAGGAATGAGAATATTTTCTCACCGGTTATTTCCTGCGCTGTCCCCCACCTCATACACAGTTGACAAGGCGACACACGGAAAAGACGATAACGTGAGTTTTTCTTCTATTCTAATTGCTTAATATAGATTATACGTAAGGCAGAGGTAAGATGCCAGCCCCTGGGTCAGAAGCGAAGGTTTCGATTTTACTTCGTGGTAGTGGCTGGCATAATGGATAGTCTATAGCCAGACTGAAGATTTGTGATACAACGAAACAGCTGTTTGTGAGATGGCACAATAATTTTATTTTATTTATTTATTTATATATATATATATATATATATATATATATATATATATATAAATATAAATAAATAAAATTAAATATATATATATATATATATATATATATATATATATATATATATATATATATATATATATATGGCCTTTACTGACTCCTTATGCAAGTTCTTATCGGATTAGACTAATTATTTAACAAAATGAAATAATATTCCTTAGAGAGTCTTAATTGATTAGATTACACTTCTTTTTAGAGATATATTATTCTATTTTAGTAACTTTACGTTGGCTTTTGTAGGTTTTATCGATTTTAAGTTACGTTTTGAAAATCTTCGACACCCTTTAAAAAAAAAACATAATTTATTAGTATTTCAAAGCCTTTTCTTGTTTTTACTAGGAAATCCGGGTTGTTTAAATTAAGATTTGGAGAGATTTAACGAAATACCAGTATCTGGCAAGGGAGATAATCAGCGGAGACTCTGAGGTTGCTACGACTTAGGGGCCAATTCTGGCCAGATTTTTATGGAAGAAATTGCTGAAATTTGGATTTTAAAGAAATTTCATGGAAGCCAAGAACTATGAATATTTGAAACTGTATTTCAATAAATTTGGAAATAGAAAGAAACATTGATTAAATCAAACCTACCTACTAACCCCAACTTCAAAAAATTGTCAATTCAAATTTTTCTCAAGAGTAGTAGCAGCCTTTGCATCTTCATTGATAATCTCCCGTGTTATTTTGTTGGATCTTACCTGATCCGGATAATGACCAGAAAGAGATTTATTTTCTGAAAATGGAGATGAATAATAACTGAAGCGTGTGTTTTCCATTAGTTTATTCATTATATGCAAGACTTCACTCCCTTTTGCTCCTGTCTATAAAAGCAATAACTTCTAGTATTCATTGTTTATTTCAACCCTGGCTCTCTGCCAATCACTTTCTCTCTTTCTCTCATCTTGTACGTCTTGATTCTCCTTGCTACAGGATGCACACCAAGCTAGTCTTTGTTGAAAGCTCTGTGTGATGTCTGTAATTTAAATAGTCTTTCCGCTGTGTGTTTTTTCACATCTGAGAATAGCTCCCCAAGCTAGTCTTCAGCAATCATAAATCCGGGTGTCTCATCATTTCGCAAACTTGGCTACTGGCCTAACACTGATAACTCTGTTTTCATAATTACTCTTTTGTATTCAAAATTACCAATCCTTATGAATACAAAGCTTTCAGTACCTCCACATTGTTAATCCATGACAGTAACTAGATATAACACCTCCGAGCACTTTATCTTTTTTTTCCTTTTCTATTTTTGCAAGTTAGACTGATTGGGAAATTCTCTCTTGTACATCAGATGAATAACTTTTCTACTTCCTTATTGTAGCTGCACAGTAATCTAAACTAAAACATCCAGCCCTAACACGATATTCATAATACTCATATGTTTTTCTCTCAGCACAGATGTTTGTACTGTTTGAAAATTTATTCGTCAATTCATTGAGTGTACATTTTTGTTGCTTTTCCAAACATTTGCTTGTGTCTTCCTCTCAAGTATAAACTAAAATATGGTGTGTAGAACTCTTGCTTCAAACCAAAAGGTATCATGACCAACCAGCAACTTCCGGTTTCTTCTTCAACACCTCTTGTGATGTTATGCAGAGGCAGTAACTCACCCATGTGTGGTGGACACTATCTTCAGTGACTACTGCATCATATATTCAGGATTATCATTATTATTACTTTCCTCACACTTGGTTGACATGATCTCTGACATTATAGATCATTGATTCATTTAGGGCCATTGCAAGAGACACTTTTGCTCAATATTTTGATAATGAATTTCATTGTTCGCTAAGCAAAGATAGGATAAACAATGAATTTTTGTTTGTTACCTCACATCTTCAAAGAAGTTGGCAGGACAGATTAAATAAGGCTGTAGTTTGCCAAACACTAGACTATATGTTATCAGATTCCTTTGAAATAGGACTGAATACCTCCTTATCTGAAGAGATGTGGATTTATTTCTTCTTTTAAAAACATGTTCATAATACTGGAAGATGTTTTCTTGTTTGACTGCTGTATTAATAAACTTTTTTTTCTTTTCAGCTTGCTCCTGGACTTTATCCAAGGAGCATTATGGATATTGATGACAAAAGATCTTTACGGTTTGAAATATGTGGATTAGCAGTTCCTTCTAAGTCCCATCCTCAGACAGAGAAGAGAACAGCCGCTGGAAAGAAACCATTTCCCTGTAAAATCTGTGGGGTTGGATTTTCAAAGAAATCCCATCTCAAAACACACATGCTAACACATACTGGAGAGAAACCTTTCAGCTGTGAAGTGTGTGGAGTGAGATTTTCCCAAAATTCAAATCTAAAAACACACATGTTAACACACACTGGAGAGAAACCTTTCACCTGTGAAGTATGTGGAGTTGGATTTTCCCAAAATTCTCATCTCAAAACTCACGTGTTGACACACACTGGAGAGAAACTTTTCAGCTGTGGAATATGTGGAGCTAGATTTTCCCTGAATTCAAGTCTCAAAACACACATGTTGATACACACTGGAGAGAAAACTTTCAATTGTGAAGTATGTGGAGTTGGATTTTCCCAAAAGTCTCATCTCAAAACTCATGTGTTAACACACACTGGAGAGAAACCTTTCAGCTGTGAAATATGTGGAGCTAGATTTTCCCTAAATTTAAGTCTCAAAACACACATCTTAACACACACGGGAGAGAAACCTTTCTGCTGTGAAATATGTGGAGTTGGATTTTCCGTTCATTCGAGTCTCAAAAGACACATGTCAACACACACTGGAGTGAAACGTTTCAGCTGTGAAATATGTGGGGTTGGTTTTTCTATTAATTCAAGTCTGAAAAGACACATGGTAACACACACAGGGGAGAAAAACTTCTGGTGTCAAATCTGTGGAGTTAGATTTTCCCAAAATTCACAAGTCAAACGACACATGTCAACGCACACTGGAGAGAAACCTTTCAGTTGTGAAGTGTGTAGCAGAACATTTGCTAGGAATGACAAACTCAAACAGCATATGGCAATACATTCTGGAGTGAAAACTTCCTGATGTAAAATCTGTGGAAGTAGATTTCTTCAAAATTCATTCCATAAGTATTCCATTCTGAGATTTCTGGTGTCACAACTAAAAAGCACTCTGAAAGTGCATCCCACCAGCTAAGCCTTTTTCACTTGAAAATGAATGAGAATAAATTCATATATAGCTAGAATGCAGGGGGGATAGTTGTATGAAATTCATAGATCTGCCACAAAGTTTATTCAATGTTAATTTCCTACATATTTTCTGAAATTAATACTGAATTGTTGGAACATCCGGGAAAAATCTACCTATCTCCAATATTGGCTCATTGACTTCTCCCCGCTTGTCTATTCAGTGCGGATATCTGAATGCTGACTTTGCTGCACTTGACTGCTTGGCACAAGGACAAATCAGCAAACAGATAACGGTACGTCTAAGCACAAAAAGGACCGACAAAAACGAACTATGGAATTAAAACAATTCGAGATACAAAAATCAGATTAATTTTTTCATTTGAATTATTATAGTGGAACAATTTACTCCTATGTTTGACTTTTTCACGAAAGCACTCCGACAAAAATACGCTCAGAATCACAAGGATAAAAATATACACACTTACCCAAGATTTGTGGAAAATATTGGTTTAGAGGCTAAAACTTAATTAATATTATGTTCATAGTTTTTTTTTTTGTCATCAATATTGGACTATTATGGTTAGTCCACTTCATGTTTTTGGTTTCACAATGTTTGATTTGTAGCTTACGTAGGTTGAAGTGCGAGGAATCCCAATATGTAAGTCCTACAACTGTCAGCTTGTGTGTCCTGTGTGAAAATTGCAACTTTTCATTGTATAAATGGGAACCATTAGACAAACAAAAATATGAGATCGGGGAAAAAGAAATGATCACATATTATGTAATACTTTCTCTAGATCAAAGTTACACCTTAAAATTACACTGATTAATTAATTCATCTGTATTGTCTTAGGACATTCAAGGTCAAAAAGTCATCAGAAGTATATGAACTGATAATATTTTTTGTTTCTAAAATATTGAAAATAATATTCCATTAGTTTCACAAAATCTTTTCATTTCCAATTCATTGCCATAGCATTCAATATTTTGGATAGGCCTACTTTCTGAATGATGTCCGTAAATGTGTATACGTACTTGTGGTCGAAAGAAACCAACTGATTAGTATTGTTTCAATTACTAAAAACATAAAGAGTATATAATTTGACATCAACTTGAGAATGATATGTGTTTAATGTGTCAGACAAATTCTAGGATATTCTCAGGGGGTGGAGGGATTCATACATAGATATTGGTGCCAGAATCAGCTACCCACACACGATGACCTAATTGGCCAATAGACTCTCGTATCATTGATAATGTGTTGGTGTATCTGATTGTTAGAGAATTTCATCCACCATGGTTTCTTGTTAATTTCTATCTATTGTACATGCAGAGCTATAGCCCCAAATTGTGAATCTAGGTATGTAAATACATAGAAATTTCAGGTATTTATGGATTCCATTATTGATATATATATAATATAGTTAGAGCATTTAATCAGCTTTCCAGCAATGTACAGGTATTATTATTAATTTTAACTAGTTTTCACCTACAGCATCAATTAAACAGCATAATTGGAGGATAAAGAGCAAGCCCACTGTGAGAATCGAACTCACACCCTCTAGCCGGAAGGGCTTCAGTATATGCCTGGCTGCTTTTAACCATGTAGCTACAGGGACATTATCAAAAGCTGATTTTACACATTAAATTTAACTCCTTACAACCGCTTTCATTCGCTGTTGATGTTTACAATTGATACTTTGCAGTCTTTTGATATGATGTTTTGAATTTTTTCAAATTTCATTCTTGGGTGAAGTATAGCAACATTATTATCAATTTTGACTAATTTTTACCTTCTTCCTGAATCCCAGTGGCTGAGTGGTTAAAAGTGGCCAGGCGTATACTGGACTCCCTCTGGCTAGAGAGCATGAGTTAGATTTTCAGCTTGGGCTTGCTCTTTATTTTCTGATTATGCTATTTAATTGTTACCATAGGATTACGGTTCGATTCAAAGTTGTGATAAAAAGCAACTAAAACTTAAAAAACAGTCAAAATTAATAATAATGTTGCAATACTTTATCTAAGAATAAAATTTGGAAAAATTTAATATGTAAAAGTATATTTAGAGAGGAAAAAAAATGAAAAATGAGGATATGTCATCTATTCCTGGTATTTTTTTTGGTGTAATTTAGCATTAGTGATTTTCATCAGAGGAATGATTCTTAATGTTCCTTTGATGAAAATCACTAATGCTAGATTATGTAAATTCAGATTTTTTCTAAAATAAAGTTAAAATAAATTCATTATTTCAAAAAATGACCATATAATATTTAAACATTCAAAACGTGTTATTGCATGATCAAATAATAAATTTATTTTAACTTTATTTTAGAAAGAAATGTAGTTCCGCAAAGACTTCTCATTCAACATTTGTCCTAGAGATCATCATTAACACATTCAAAAAAGAGAGGAAGACAAAAAGTTATTACTGCAAAAGTTAGTTCTTCCCAGAGTTCCATATTTAAGTATCATCTGGATGAGTGAGGTGTGGCTCAAAGTACATATTTATAATGTAAATTATTCATAGAGGAGCCCATAGAGGCATTTTGTTTAATAAATAAATGAAAATGAAATTTTCAGCTGACATCAGTTGTCTGCATTCTTACTGAAAAGTACACAAAATTCACCTTCATTTTTTGTCTAAAAAAAAAATAAAAGAGTAGTTTTATTTGATTTAAGCAAAACCAGGATATTTACAAGAACCCTAACTCTATTTTTTTCACAAAACAATGAAAATATGAAGAAATTGGAAAGTCAAATATTCAATAGAGAAAAGGAAAGTATTTCACAAGTAATTTTTTTGTGCTTTCAATGCTTGAAGCTTATTTACCTCCAGAAATTTGTCAGTATGGAAAAAACTAATTTAATTAGCTTTACTTTAAATCAAAATTACTTGATTGACATTTTTATCAAATGAATAAAACTGTCCATGTGTTTGACCAGATTGTCTTGAGAGATTGATAAAACACTTATTTTAAAAGTTTTGCTGATAAACAGTTGCGAGTAATTGCCAAATGGATTATAAACACAAAGATGGATCATGAATCTGTAATGAATTATTCAATATAAAATAAATTCACATAGAGAATAAAGCATGATGAAGATTGAGACAAAAAGTGAAAGCAAGTCTATGGCATGGTGTTACCAACTCAAATTTGATTTTTTTCTGCTAAAACTGCTTCAAAATTGATTAAAATCAGACAAATCTTTCCAATTTTTGCCAAACTTAATGGGTGAAAATGTTATCATTTATCAACTGAAATAAAAACATACTAATATACTGTTTGCTAAAGATTTTACTGCGTATACACACATATATATATATATATATATATATATGTACATATATATATTTATATATATATATGTATATAAGATGCCACGAATACATAAATTCAGAGTGGCACATATCCACTCAGATAGAGGCCCTAGGATAGAAACAGACATATACTCACCCATACATGCACAGAGATACATAATCGTATGTGCCCAAGAAAAATATTGATTGGGAGAATAAAATCTAAGTAATATTATGTTCATTGTTTTGTTATTATCAAAGATTTAACGTTTTTATGCTTAAAATGTATGTATGTATGTATGTATGTACTCATGAATGGCTTCTGTCCCCTCCAGGACTCATATCTGGATAAAACATATGGAAATCCTGGGATGCTCAGAATCCCCCCATCTCCCTCTGCCAGAGGAAAGCAGTAATACATCTGACATCAGCTCAGCTGTAGGGAAGCCTACCATGATTGTAACATAAAATAATTTACCCTCTGCTGTACAAAACTATGGCTTCAAAGTTCTTGGTTACTTCTCTTCAGTGTTGCCAATTTAGATATTTCTATAGAGTAAAACTCAAGGGAGATAAATCATATGAACTATGAAGAAAGATTTACAATTTTCAAACGTTTTACACATTTTTATCAGATTTGCTGAGAACTGCCGATCCAACTTGACATTGCATAGCTTTGTGTGCTGATTAACATATCTAGTGAATGTCAATTTCCAGTTGTTGAATGATCATACTGCATACATTCACACATTTCTTAAATTGTTGTTAGATGGCTTAAAACGTGACACTCTGTGAAACTGTTGTGCTTGTTGAATTTCAAAGTTGTATGACTCTTTTCACCTTCTTTCTTCACCTTGACTGTAGTGGATTAATCCTTTGTTATAACTATTATTGCAGCAAGTTTAAGATATCCCAATTATCACTATAATTCAGTTTATACTAAATGGAGAATAAAACTCAAAGTAATATGAAACTACAGGCATGAATCCAAGAAAGCACAATAAAGAATATTATAAATATAAAAAGAAAACCTTAGCAGAGTTTAGCAACAATCTGTGAAAATAACACTAATGATTAGAATTAAATAGTTCCATCAGTGAAAGTGATTTTAGAACAGTTTCTGAAGCATTTTATCCTAATGTTAATTGCATAATAGATTTCACTGAATACTAAACACATCACTTGTATTCAACTCGGAAGCACTCAGAGAGTAAAACAAACATGTATAGCTATGATGTAGGGAAGTAACTGTAAGTTTTGACTTTCCAATTTAAGAAAAAAATATCTCTCTGCTGACAAAAAATTCTTGATCTGTCCCCAAACTCAATTTCTTCCTCCGCCCATTATTCACTCTTCCATGAATTATCATTGTATTCATTGAGAAATTTTTGGTGTTATTGTGTTGAAAATCATGAGTGAATAGTATTCACTGGATACATAAATGTATGAAACAAGACTGAACCCTCTTAGCTATATATGAACTTACTTTCATTTATTTCAATTAGTATATAGCTTTGATAGAGGTATACACTTTATGGGTGCTACCTAGTTGAAGACAAGTAAACAGGACTATTCGTTGAGTGTCTGGTAAAGTCCAGTGTGCAGTTCACATTTAAGCAAAAATGTTCTAAAATTATTTCTATGGATTACTCAATGCATAATAAATGTAAGACAAACACATTGATGATCTTAATATTTTCATCACTGATGAAAATATTTATTTTGAATTATTTTTGTTATTTTCATGAACTGTTGCTAACCTCTGATGAGGCTTCCTCCATACAAGATGATACAAAATCCATGAAGGGGTTTAAAACATTCATATCTTTTTTAGTTTCAATGATTTTTAAATTTGTTTTCTACAAATGAAAAGTATAAACAAAGGGAATTCGATTAACCTCTGAAAGGAAAATTGTTTCTTCCAAATGTCTCCATTTTGAAGATCAGAAATTCTGGCTTTCAATAGCATCCTTCAAAATCTCTGGCAGAATATCTGCTCCTCTGCATATATATAAGATTTTCAGCATTTTAGACTGAATGTGGTCTCCCTGGTCTCTTATGGGTGATCTCTAGTAGAGCCTAATTCTTTAAAACATTCAAACAAATAACAAATCATGGACTCAGTGGGAAGTGTTTGTGCATTTAAATAATGAGAATATACTCCTTGGGTTATAGTTACTCAAAGGAAAAATTTTTTTATTTTAGTTTGTTGCACAGTTGAGTACTTTCCCTTGATGAATTCCCAAGGGTTCCTTTGTATATCAGAGAAGAGGAAAAAGAGAAAAATATTATAACAGAAAAAGTTATGATTGTTTCTTGACTTTTACACCAACCTGAATTTTTTAAATATTCTCATTTTGATTTGCTGAGTTTATGCCAGTAGTTCACATTTATTTTGAGTTTTACTCTCTATTTTTCTGGACATAACATGGCATGAATGATTAAACATACACCTTACAACAGAATGGTTTCCCTTCAGTGCTGCTAAAGGCATTAGTGCAGCCTGTACACTGTACACTCAGCTAGCCTAACTTGAAAGCTGAAGAAAACTATCTCGACACTTTTGGTTGAGGGTTTCTAACCAGCTGTTCCATGGCCTTGTATGATTATTGTTTAATTTTTTTATTCACCTAGGCCTACTAAGAAAAAAAATTTCTAATCTGAGTTAAGTGAAGTGAGAATTAATCCTCTTAGTTACCTCTGTAAACCATTCATCTTACTGGCCAGCATTTACTGTAAGTTGTTGATCTTTTTTACAAGGTGCTTGCAAAAGAAACGTTGGGGAAAAAATCTTTACTTTGAGTCTTAGAAATATTTTACTGCCCTTTATATACATTGAGGCAATATCTTTTTTTTTTACAGTCCTTTGTATCCACAATCTGATTGGTTCTTCAGCTTGTGTAATGATCATCTTCAACAAAAGGGTTTTTTTGCGGGTAGGATAGCAAGCGACACCCATCACTTATTCTGCTATTTTTACCCATAGTTAGGAAGAGAGATAGCATCCATTTCCAGTTTTCGATTCAGAATTGTCATTCTTTTAGACAGGTTGCCAACTAAGGCTAGAAACACTGTCCGTGTTGTTATTTTACCAATAGCTTAGAAGGAGAATAGATAGATCTATGCCTTTCTCAAGTGCAATAGAGCAAAGTGAATATCAAATGCTTCGGCTGGAATCTGAACTTGATTTGCCGATTTCATTTTCCATGCCAGTAATTGTCCCACCACTCCAACCTCCATATCATACATTGTTAAAATATCAATTGAAAAACTGTTAAATTCTTTTAGATGATCTTAGAAACCGCCAAAAAACAAAACAAACTGTCACCAGTTTCTGACTGGTCTGCCTGCTATGTTTCAGCCACATCAATGGAGCTATAGGGCTGAAAATCTCCAAATTTACTCCTTTTTTTTGAAAATTCCCCACCTCATATAGGTTATAGTGGGAGGTGAATTTACGATGTGACTTTATGCTAAATTGGTTTCCTTCTCTGAATTTTATCTTTATTATTGTTTGGACTATCCTCATCTTGGTTGTTTTCCATACAACGTTTCGGCTGTTGTACTCTACGGCCTTCATCAGGTATCATCTGGTAGGTGTGGGAGAAGTAATGAACTGAACCTTTTATTTAACCACTGGGGGCACATAGACCGCATTCCCCTCTTAGAAGTAGTAGTATTTTTGAATTATTGTTATCTCACACTGGTATTGAACCTAGAACCATTAGATTACTGGCAGTAATTCTGTCCGATTCTCTAACCACTACGCCATGTGGTTTCCTTCTTTATGCCTGGCAGCATACATGCTTGCTTCTGAAAATGCTGCAAAAAGACTCTGTCATGTGATGGTTTCTATTGAGTGATTAACCAGACCTTTTTGTATATACTTTAAAAAAGGCCATACACAACCTTGCACAGTGGTCACTATCTTACTTGCCGTGGGAGCTGTGGAAATACATGGAAGTTGATAACTGAGATAGCATTATTCTTGCATATCTATTTCTATAATCAAATTGTATAATTTTGTTTGAGTGGTCAATTATTCCTGGTATGATAATATCAGGATATGAATTTTTGTCCATATTGCCCCGCCCTATAATATTGAATGTATTCATATTAACTCTTATAACTTGCAAAAGGAAATGAAACTACTGTAGGCCATTCAATTTCACGGGCCTGGTATATGTGGATGTAATTATTCAGGGTTCTATTTTCATCAATTAAAGGAAGCCAATCTTGCAAACCTCTTGAAAAAAAATTGAAAATATTTTGATCATGTGTTTTCTTGTTCTTGCTAATAAGAGAGCGTTTGACCATGCAGATCCATCAGATACAGGTAGTGCCCGAGTTACCAACATCTGACTTACGAACAATTCGTACTTACGAACGGAATGTGTTACAGACAGCAGTTTGTATTCAAAACATTGTCTGTCTTCTGCAGAAAAATTATTTTTTTGTGTATTTAGGTCTAAAATTTTCTAATGCAAATTCGGATGAGAATCAGCTAGAGCTTTATTGCATTCAATGCAAAAACTGCAATTATTTCAGTCATTTAATTTTTGACGACAACGCAAAAAAATGCACACCTAATCAGAGCCAACTCCGTTTTAATGATCTAGGTTGATTAAACCCACCACGCAATATTATGGGCAGTACAAATCAAGCTCCATTCGATAGATAAACAAAACAACATTAGACCTATTAGAACGCGTTTCCCTTATTAATCATTATCTTTCATTGTAATGTAACCATCTAAACTAAGCAGGCCTCTTCTTTTCTCTCCACGATCGATCATATTAAAATCTCTTTACGTGTATTTCCTTTCAGTCATGTATTGCTATAAATGTCTCTTCATTCAATGTATGTTTTATTTGCTTGTCAAAATATTCGTATGTGTGTTCATTACAATCATTCGTGCTATGTTTAATCTCAACGTCCACACTCATATCTGGCACGCATATCCTCTATTCTGTCATGGCAACTATCGTTCACCTTTTTCCTTCAACATTTCTTGTGATGTCGGTGCGTGACAGGAAAAACTAAACACGTGGAGATGAAATCCTTTGCCCCCCACAACTACAGATTTTCGTCGCTACAGCAAACAACAGCGATCACTTTACTCCCTTCCCCACTCATCATTATTATTCATTTATTAAATAAAAATGCCTCATAGGCATCTCTGCAAACAATTTACGTTAGAAATACGTACTAAACATTGAAACATACATTAATTCAAGCAACAAAAATGTATGAAACTTGATGAAAAAAAACTACAAGCCTACCTGTTAGAGAAACATTTACAAGGCACATTTTATTTATTTATTTTTCTCAGATTCTCAGAGAGACCACTTTATGTTTTTGGGTGCATAGAGTTTGATAGGAGACCTTAGTAGATTGAAGTAGCCCTTGATACACGCACTCTTGCTTCTGCCAACTTCTTTTTTTCTTTCTTATTGTCCAATTGAACCTAGAACCATTAGATTACTTGCAGTAATTCTGTCTAATTCTGTAACCACTATGCTATGTGTCCAAGTGTGAGATAATAATAATACTACTAATGCTAAGAGGGGAGTGCAGTCAATATACCCCCGTGGGTTAAATAAAGGGTTCAGTTCATTACTTCCCCACACCTACCAGATAATACCCGATGAAGGCCGTAGAGTGCAACAGCCGAAACGTTGTATGAAAAACAACCAAGATGAGGATAGTCCGAATAATAATAGAAAAAATAAGGTAAATATTTATTCTGAAAATGAATACTTGTTTTTCTCTAGCATTTACAAAATTGATTTCCTTATTTATCTAGAATTCCTATACAATGTACATTCTAGCATACATTAACAGAAAAAATGTCTTTCCTTTTTCAGCAAAAGTCCTACAAAACAGGCACTTTGATAGATACTTTGAGTAAGGAGAATGAAAAATTCATGTCTGCACCTCTATGGTGACCCTAAAAGATGCCCGACCCTATCTGGTTGTTATGTAAACCTGCCCAGACCCTAAAACATTCTGAATTCAACCATCTCGCTAGCATGAGGTGGTCCATTTGGATGTCAAAGTCCCAAAGTAATTTGTGGTTTCCATTCTCCAGGGCTGTCTCCGGTTGTGCTGGTACCACTTTTCCGCATGGTTAAATCCCATTCGCTTACTCAGTCCCAAGTTGATCACTGCTACTTCTGTATCGTATCTGTGTTCATACTCCTCCTGGGGTAGTTGACTACATTCGCTAATCATGTGGTTTACGGTTTCATCTCTTTCATCAAATAGGTGGTACTTGTTGTTTATCTGTGTTCTGTCAATTTTTGTTTCGATATAGTTTGTTCTGATGCATTTGTTTTAAGCTGCCATGATGAGTGATTCTGTTTCGCCATTCAGGTATCCTTTTTGTTGCCATGTCCATGATCTCTCGTCTGCCACATCCTGTATCTGTCTTTTAAATTCTCCGTATAATTTTTTCTGTTCCAGTTTTTCTTTACTTGTTTGCTCCATTATTTTCTAGTTTTTGGTTGTTCTTTGCACTACTTCGGGCACTCTATATGATGTCTTCAGTTTGTTTACACGTACTTTTCTAGATCTACTTTGGCCCATTGCACATAGTCCTCTATGTTGATGAGCCCTCTGCCACCTTCTTTTCTCTTCTCATATAGTCTATCCATGTCATCTCTGGGGTGTAAGGCATTATGCATTGTCATAAGTTTCCTTGTTTGCCTGTCCATTGATTGGAGTTCTTCCTTTGTCCATCCAAGAAATGCCCTGTGTATCTTACTAGAGATACAGCCCATTTGACCATTCCTCCTCTTTAGTTTGGTTTCTAATATTTTCCTTATTCTCTTATTGTATTCTCTCTTTTATTTTCTCCTTCATTTCTTCCCGTTTTATCGAGTCACATTTGTATCGGTCTTGTGCGATCAATGCTCTATTATTATTATTATTATTTGGAATCTCACACCAGTTGCCTGGTGGTAACTGCTGGAGTTTGAGTGACAGCAAGTCTCCTCAAGTCTCCAGCCCTCCTCTCCTAGTACTCATAGGTCGCAGTAATTCTGCGATTTACAGTTTCACACCGGTTGCCCAGTGGTTATCGCTGAAGGCTGAGTGACAATAAGTCTCCTCAGGTCTTCAGCTAACGTCTCCTCTCTCTTTCGCATATCATGACAGAGCTACAATTCGTTGCAGTACTTATATCTCTAGCACCTTCCTCAGTATCCGTGTAGTTCCCAGTAGTGCTGTGGTCTGTTCGGTCTCTATCCTTCCCCTAATCCCGATCTCCTCCAGTCTCACCCTCAGCGTTTGGGGGACAGTTCCTAGTGCACCCACTATGACCGGTACTACCCTGGTTTTCATGTTCCACATCTTCCTTAACTCTCTTGCTAGGTCCTGGTATTATTATTATTATTATTATTATTATTATTATTATTATTATTATTATTATTATTATTATTATTATTATTATTTGCAATCTCACACCAGTTGCCTGATGTTTACTGCTGGAGGTTGAGTGACAGCAAGTCTCCTCAAGTCTCCAGCCCTCCTCTCCTCGTTCTGATAGACCACAGTAATACTGCAGTTTACAGTTTCACATCGGTTGCCCGGTGGTCATTTATTATTATTATTGCAATAAAATTATATCAATAATAACAGGTCTTACCTCCAATGCGCTCAATATTAAGAAAATAGTTCTTAGCTCCATTGTGCACATCATAAGTAGAAATTTGTCAATGTGAATGTTTGTATCACATCTGGCATAGATCACTTCATGTATATGTAGAAGTAATTTTATAGAAATATTGTATCGTCTGTACACGTGAAAATATTATTGCTCAGACTGTCCATAAGTAAAACTTATAATAAAAATTTGGTAATCTTTTGACTTGACGGAGCCAATATGCAGTATCATAGGACTGACTTTGAAAACGGTTAAAAGTGGCTAGATTTTTCATTTCCAGCAAAATTTATTGATTTAAGAATGGCGCAAATTATCTAGATGTTTCATATTCAAGTAGATGAATTGCTAAAATGTTATATGTGTTGTTAATGTTAACAATATTGTCACCTCAATGTTTTTAACAATCCACCCTTTAGCTTTCACCAGGTGTATAATGTATGATGGAAAACCCTATTTCTTTAGTAAATTATTTGAACCGTGACAAATATCAGAAACACAAAGAGGATAGTCCGATTAATCACTCAATAGAAACCGTCAGCTGACCAACATCTTTCAGCTGCATGCCATGTTGGGGATGATCCATTGAAAAAAGGATGATCAATGGATGAATTACTTCTCACACCTTTTGCTAGGCAGTGATCGCCAAAAAAGTCGAAATTTCCCAAGACCACATCTAGATATCAATTTAGCATGAACTTACGATAATTACCTATGGAGCTGGAACATGGAACCTTATCAAAAGATTGAGAACCATGCCAAATTTTCACATGAGGGAATCATGCTCAACACTCGATGGAGAGATTATAAAACAGTACAGTACATTAGAGAAAAAACAAGAGTCAGGGATAGCATGAAATCCATTAGAAAACTCTAATGGCAACAGGCTTGTCATGTTGCAAGGATAGCAGACGACCAATTGACATCACAACTCATAACATGGATCCCTAAAAATCATATACAAATCTTTGGCGGGCGAAATACAAGATGCGATGACAAAATAGACAAATTCAGAAATCGATGGCTCTGCGTTGCCCATGATGGAGAGATCGGAAGCTAAGAGAATAATGAAAATGAATTGATCGGTGGAAAAAATATCACGTTTATTGAATCATAAAAATCTTGATCAGTACCTCAGGAGTTTAGCTGAAATTCCAACAAAGACATTTAAAAAAAATCCCTTAATGGGCAAAGGGGGATAATTTCGATCATCAGTTATTCCCCCTTTATAAATTTCACTTGGTAAATTATATGTATTCAAGTGTCAAGTTCATTGGATTATAAAAACATTTACCAGAACTTTTAGAAATTTGTGGAAATTCCAACACATTTTTGAAGTATGAGTAAAGTCTCTTTAAGGTTATGTAACACCCTGAAGGAATATTTGTAAAGTACAAATTTCATTATTATTATTATTATTATCATTATTATTATTATTATTATTATTATTATTATTATTATTATTATTATTATTATTATTGTACTCCCTGGAGAAAGGAGTGATCAATGAATCAATTTCTTTTTTTGTTGGGCAGTAATCACTAAAAAAGTTTAGATGAAAAAACAAGCATACATGCTGTCGAACACAAACTAAGGGAAAAATTTAGCATACGTGTACATTGTAAATTAAATTCCTCTCTAAAACCTATTCAGGGGTGATTTAAAAACAAAAGAGAAATTGTTTTTTTTTCTAGATATGAAAAGGCCCCATAACTGCCCATATAGAGTATTGATGACTGGTTTTATAATCATAACATCAACATATTGGATTCAATGTCGTATTTGCATTGTATTTTTTTCTGAATGCTTACTTTAGATTGGCTGAAGAAGAAACTGCTAAAATTCAGTATCTGCTGTTAGAAAGGCACAAACAAAGTAAGAGTCTAAATTAGCATTATATGTACATTGTCAATCAATCATCCGGTTTAGATCCAATTCATACACTTTGGTTATGAGAATTATTTTTTCTAAAAGATGAAACATTTTCTGGAGAAACTAAGGTCAGATTCAGACAATGCAATTCAAACTACATAGGAAAAATATATTTTCATAAAAATTGCTAAGATTTGATAAATCAAATCTTAACCCAGATTAGAAATGATTTTGTCTTACAGGCCAAATGAAAGGATTATCATAGAAGACTATGAAACAGCTTGTTAGAAAATGTCACTTCAAACAGTCAATATATTTTTCTTCAGTTTTTTAAAAAAAAGTTAGCCTGGCTTGCTATCTATGTGTGTATCACACATACTGGCAGCACCAATGGAGCTAGAGGGCTGAAAATTTTAGCATGTATTCCTTATCATGTCGATAGTGTTTTTATGCTTTTAGAAAATACTCCATGTGAAAAATTTTTCAATGGGGGCTTCAATTTGCAGTGCAAGTTCCAGCAGCATTCATGCTTGTTTAATGAAAATTCAGACCTTTTTAGTGATAACCGCCCAACAAAAGGCGAGAGAAGTGAATTATCCATTGATTTACCCCATTTTCAATGTTTTCATTTGATCACGTCCAATACAGCATGCTACCAAAAATCATTCAGCATGAAACAGTTTTTATTGAGTGACTAACCAAACCTTTTTTTTTCAATGGCTTCAATGTTCTTTGAATACATGAACGTATTTTCTGAGTATAACTAATATTACATATGGTGCCCCAGATAGTCAAGTTTATTGATAGACAGCAGGCATGCAGAACATTAAAACGTTTTTTAGCTGTAAAACATTGATTCATTCGAAGCCATTGCAAAGATGAGATTTTTCTATAATTTTTCAATATCGAATTTTATTGTTCACTAATCAAAGAAAGATAAGATAAACTGAATTTTTGTAGGCAACGTGATAGATTTAATGGAATCAGAGAACTAGATGAAATGAGACTGCAGGTTGATTTGGTCCACAGGCTGTAATATACTGACCCTGGATTCAATGACCACAAATTCCTTTAAAATGGCAAAAGAAATTTAATTTTCTTTAAAAACAAGTCCATAATCGTCAATAATGTGTTTTCTTTGCTTGACTCACCGGTTAATTGATTTTCTTCAGCTTGGATCTTGACGTTTTCTGAAAAGCATTAGGAATATTGATGAGAAAAAAAGATCTTCATACCGCAGAATTTGTGGATTAGCAGTTCTTTCCAAGTTCGATCTTGAGAAACACATGAGAACACACACTGGTGAGAAACCTTTCCTCTGTGAAATTTGTGGAGCTACCTTTTCTCAGAATTCAAGTCTCAAAACACACATTTTTACACACACTGGAGAGAAACCATTCCACTGTGAAATATGTGGAGTTGAATTTTCCCTAAATTCAAGCCTCAAAAAGCACATATTAACTCACACTGGGGAGAAACCATTCCATTGTAAAATATGCGCAGTTAGATTTTCCCGAAATTCAAGTCTCAAAACACACACGTTAACACACACTGGAGAGAAACCTTTCCAGTGTGAAATTTGTGGAGTTAGATTTACCCAAAAATTCACATCTCAGAACACACTTGTTAACACACACTGGAGAAAAACCTTTCAGCTGTGAAATATGTGAAAGTAGATTTTCCCTAAATTCACATCTCAAGACACATATGTTGATACACACTGGAGAGAAACCATTCCACTGTGAAATCTGTGGAGCTGAATTTTCTGTTAATTTAAGTCTCAAAACCCACATGACAACACATACTGGAGAGAAACTATTCAGCTGTGAAATATGCAGAACAAGATTTTCCCGAAATGCACACCTGAAACCGTACATGTTGACACATACCAGAGAGAAACCTTTCTGTTGTGAAATCTGTGAGGCTAGATTTTACCTCAATTCACATCTCAAATTGCACATGTTAATACATACTAGAGAGAAACCTTTTAGCTGTGAAATATGTGGAGTTAGATTTTCCTGAAATTCAAATCTCAAAACACACACATTGACACACACTGGAGAGAAACCTTTCAGTTGTGAAACTTGTTGGGTTTTCTACAAAATCAAGTCTGAAAAGGCACATGTCAACACACTCAAAGGAAACCTTTCAGCTGCAAAATATGTGAAGTTTTGTCAAAATTGAAATCTTAAAGCACACATGTCAACACTTACTGGAGTGAGGTGTGTATGCTTCACAAACAACAAACTTCAACAGCAAGTGATAATACATTCTGGAGAGAAAACTTCCTGATGTAGTAGAGCAGTATAGCTAACAAATTTCCCATTTGGTTGATATATAGCTTAATATATTCAGAAGAAATCCTAATATTGGGCCATTCCAGATGGGCATCTTGATGACTATAGCAACCATTTTGAAAAATGGCTGCCAGCCATTATTGGCATGGAACATTTTAGCAATTTCCATGTTTCGAGCCCCACAAATATGATCCAAGTTAGATGAGTAAAAATATGTTTCATTACAGTGTAAGGCGATATAAATGAAAGAAAACACAACATAATTGTGAGATTGTCTTTATGTAAACAAACACTCTGAGCCATTCTTTGCAGCCCAGTCGGTGAAGTGCAACGCTGGTCAGGCCGTGCTTGACTGGTCATTGTATCTCAAGTTGCCCCTACCCTGCCCACATTATGTCAGCTGGTAAATATCGAAATCATGCTAGCCTAAGCAATCTTCATTCTGATCTCCTCAAATCTGGGATTCCATAATTTTCCCTTTTGAAATATGCTTGGGTGATAGGCAGGGCTGGCCCCCCCTCGACAATCAATTTACCTGCCCAGAAACTAGAGATATTTTCCAAAGAAAGGCAATCACTAAACATCTGTAATCTATCCAGAGCTTACCTGAGACTTTAGTGCAAAAATATTTTTCCCTACTCAGGGATTTTAAACCTCTCGAACAAACACTATTAATCATACATCTATGATCTGTCGAGGCTTCGCATGCCCGACACTTAGTGCAAAAGTATTTTCCCAACTCAGGGTTCAATATTAACTGCTTTACAGTTTTAGATTATTATCCGTCCCTAATCCACCTGCTCTTTTTTTGGAAACCCCTTTTGGTAAGCAATCTTTTTTGTCAGTACACTAAACCTCGCAAGGTTATCTTATTTCCACTTTCAAATTTTTCCAATTAACCATTCGTTTTCATCGTGTCATTTTTCTAATTAACCCTTCAATTCCATAGTGTCACATTTACCTGTTATTGTGATAACTTTATTAAACCAAAGCAGCGAATACAATTACTAATTAACACACGCAATGTTCAGTGAATGTACTGAGGCTATTGTATATGCAACTTAGTTTAGATGAAAAAACTAGCATAATTGCTGTATGTTGCTTGAACCATTCTATGATTTGATGGTGATGACAACATCGTTCAGTGTGGCTTATATATTCTTTGGTGATGGCAGCACAGAGAATGAGAGTCACCCTCTAATTTGACCACCTCAACATACTCCACAGCTCGAGTAAGCAGGACTTGTTGCCTTTCATGCATGGTCCATCTTTGTGCTGGTTCTGTAAAAAAAAAAAAAAAATGACAAACCTATCAATATCAATAATGTTTATTGCATCATCAGGGATATCTTTTAGTTTATTTATCAAAACATCACTTGTGGACCTGGAAGTTCTGGCAGTGACTTCCATGTTACCATCTTTTCATATCAAGCAAAGCTACGGTGTTTCAGTCGGTCAAAACATGGAACTTTCAAAATGCACGTGGAATCTTTGATCCAGGCATGTAGCTATTTGATAAGCCATCGGGTAGCGAAAGCTCTTGTCAGTTCTAAATGCTACCAAGATTTCACATGCAGCTCGTAGTTGATATATGGCGTTGGCAGCAAAGAAAGACCACAACATCAGTGTCAACGGTGCTAATGAGTTTCTTGTGATGGGCATGCTGTGCAGCATGGAATACAAGCAGTAGCATATGGTTATCAATTCCTTCATGATCGCATTGGACCAGATTAGGGAGGTCATACAGTAGTTGTGTGTTGAGCACTCCCTTTCCTTCAGTGAAGAAAACTTGTCTTCCTCATAGACCACCTGAAGGAGGTCCCTGGACAGGGAACTAATTGGTTCTCTTGCTGCTGTCAACCCGCAGAAAGCTTTGCCATTTTCCTGCTTTGCAATGGCAGTCTTCCAAGCCATGTGTCTCCTTTTACGCTTTCCGTGCTTGACTCTTGCTCTGCCTTTAAGGGAGTCATCCTTGGGCGTATCCAGAATGTAATATTCGTGACACTGTACAGCCGAGAAGAGATGTATGGGGTGGATATTGCTAGGCATTTCCATTGAATGGCTTGGCACCTGCTGGCTTCATATTGTAAATGATGATGGTTTTATCAAATACTACACGGGTAGCATCACTGACTTATGTGCTCACTAAGTTATACTGGTATTAACAACTAAGAAACTGTCACAGCTATTCTATGGCAGATCTAATTCTGACATTTTGCTGTCAGTTTTATTGAAGATAGTGCTTGCTTTATCCTAGAATTTTTCAGATGTACAGAAAATTTCCTAAGATCATCTTACAATACAGCTTCTGTTAACACCAGACAGCTTTTGTTAAGAGACAGTAAAAGAGCTAATTTTTTTTCCATTAGTGCCATCTGTTGACGATGAAAAGAAATCATTTTTCATTTTCTAAACAGTGTCTTTGAGAAAATATGGTGCCAAAGCTTCATTCAAAATACACATAGTTTGTTCTCTCTGATCCATACTCTTTGGTTCTTTCAATTTCAGGAAAAGGATCTTTAAGTACACGATTTAGCTTGGCTGTAAATGCCATCTGGATATTGTTCTTTACAAGAAGTAATGTTACTTTTATTCCTGCAAGTATAACCGGGAAGGAAAAGATATTTTTGAGAGTATGCTGAATGAAAAGAGAAACGCAGTGTAACTTGCATTTTACGTCTCCTTCGGGCCTCCCAACCCACTTCTATAAGAACACAAACCACAAAAATATGTTACTAGAATTAAAACTTCCGTATTGGGAATGTTTATGGGCCACCTTAGTATAAGTTCAGTTTGCGACAAAATATGGATTTTAAAAGTCCCACCTACCCTATAATTTTATAGATTAGAATATGAACATTAAATGTTGACACTTTTTGGATTGTAATACTAATCCCATTTCTGTAATCGCTCATTAAAAAAGCCGATATCACAACTCTTTAATTAAGGGGCTGTAATTCAAGCTTGCCAATTCCATGATGTAGATCACCTAAGGTTTGGAGACAGTTTCTTTCTCTCCCTATAACTATTATTTCTCCGTGACCTATCTCTGTACTAACTTTGTTCATTTCACTTCACCGATATCGAGCCTCACACATACGCACAATTACGCATCTGTGTCACCGTGTCTTCACCACCTGCTCCAGACGTGTATCACTTCTCACTCTCGTGAACGAAATGGCAAGTTTTTTTTACTATCTGACAGTCACGATAATCTTTCCTAAACATCTTCGGGGAACACGCATGAATAAAACTCCATGTTCTCTATCTTTCGTGATCTGTCTTGTGGCGTGGACAGATTGACATAGGGTAATTGTACATAGGTCTGCTCCAGAGTTTCATCATCTCTTAAAATGTATTTTCTGCTTTTCCACAAAACTCTATAGAAATTGATTGATAACTTTTTGAGATATCATATCAGAAACCTTTGGAAATATTTCGTAGTTGCCAACACTTACCTAGGGTACTGGAGAAATAATTGTGTATGGATCTGCTCAAAAATTTCCGTAGCTTATTATCCACTCTTCCATCATATTTCATTGATCTTAATTTGAAACTTTTTGAGATACAAAACAACCAGGATTGAAATTTTGAAACTGTTCTCTCCACCCGTCTGTCAACACAATATCTCGAAAAGTTCTTTCAATTTTGGGTGCTTTCAATCCATTAGACGCTCAAATAATCTGGAAATTTTGTTTGTTAGAAAAAACTTGTAAAATCTCAAAAGAAGGTTTTTCTCAAATCTGACAAATTCTGGGGTATAAGTAACTTGAAGTATTATGGATTGACAGTGCAGAACATAAATTAGTTACAAATAGTTTTCTCGATATTTTTTATCGAATATTTGACTTTCTCAAGCGTGAAATATGATAATGTGTGATTAAATTGAATGAAGTTTTGATTGAATTATAACTAACATTTTATTTATAAAAAAATTCAGCTGAAAAGGAATTGAGATAGAAGAAGGAATATGTTCACTTTTCATCAAGACTGCTAATGTATGAGGTGACATCATCTGGTGTAAAGTCAGGATGTTAACTTATCAATTGAATAAAATCTGGGGTACCTTTTCTTTCGATTGCTTTAATGTTTTTCAAGTAAGAAATGAAAATATTTTCACTGAGTATTATAGAACTTGTATGTCAACATATGATATCTCCTGTTCTAGTAGGCCAAGTATATAAATAGACTAGAATGCAGAATGTCAAAACCTTTCTTAAGCTCAAAAACATTGATTCATTTGAGGCCACTGGAAAAAATGAGACGTTTGTTCTATTTTTCAATACAGAATTTTATTTTTTGCCAAGCAAAGGTAATGTAAACAGTGGATCTTTGTATGCAATGTCATATCATATGGAGTTAGTGGACCGGGTGAATTTTTTATAAAACAGGTTCATAATACTGAATAGCGTGTTTTCTTGCTTGGGTGCTGGATTAATTTTTTTTTTCATTTAGGTTGCAGCTTGACTCTATCTGAAGAGCATTGTGAATATTGATGAGAAAAAAGATTTGAAATTTGTGTCGTGAAATTTATGGATCAGAAGTTCATGAGAATCACACGAGAAAGCATTCCAGTGTAAAATATGTGGATTGATCTTTTCTCAGAAATCAAGTCTCAAAAGACATATGACACACACTGGAGCTAAAACCTTTCAACTGTGAAATATGTGTAACTAGATTTTCCAAAAATTCACCTCACAATATACACTGGGTAAAGGAAAAACACTGTGAAAACTATGAAGCTACATTCTCTCGGAATTCAGGTCTTAGAACCTACCTGAGATGAATCTTTCAGCTGTAAAATATGTAGACTTAGATTTTCCAATAATTCAAATCTCAAATCACATTGGAGGGGAATCTTTTAGTTGTATGGTATGTAGTATAACATTTTCTAGCAATAGACAAATGGCATCTGACAATATGTTCTGGAGAGAAACCTTCCTGATGTAATTTCTGCAGAAATAAATTTTCTCAAAATTCATTAGACAAAAAATGTATGTTAACCCACTCTTGAGAACGTTTCCAATTGTGAGATTGGATGACATTTGTGTTGAATTAAACGCCAAACTATAAAGCATTCTGAGATCGTATACCCAGCGGATGACATTGGCAGAGGAGGTAACTATAGATTCCTAGGTCTACCCCCAAATTTAATCGATTCTCCCTTAGACTATGTCCAACACTTTCATTGGGATTCATTGAGAACTTTTTGCGATATTATGTGGAAAAACATAAAAAAAATAGGAAAAGAAAATCCTGCACCCGACTTAACATTTACCCAATTCTCCCTTCCTTGTGGCCTATGCTATTAAAGAACTTCAATTGAAATTCATTTTGAAGAACTTCTACTGTTTTCACTTTGAATTCTTCGAGATACTGTGTAGACACTTGGCTATGATGTAAAAAAATCATGATCCCTCCTCAAAATGTAATCAATTTTTCCTTAGCACTATGTGGACTGCCTACACCCAGTTGAGTAACCAGCGTTCTATCCGTTGTACAGTTAACAGCTAATTACACTTTGTGAACAACGTGGAAGTTAGTATGCTCAAGTGAACGCAATGTGGTAATGGAGGGAGGCCATGAATAGGTCTACAAACAAAGACATGGTAGATTACCTTGCTGAATTTATCTGGAACCAAAGATTTGGCATTTCCTATTCTATCATTCTTGGCATCAGAACGCTTCTGAATTATATACCGTTAATTGACTTATTTTTAGATTTCAGTAAAATACTTTTGATTATTAATTTTTTGCTTTTTATTGCAACTGAACTCAGGCCGGATTCCCTTCATCTTACTTTAGTCTCAATAAAAAGCCATAACAATTAAGATGAAGGTAAAATTATTCATAATGATTTACAATACTTCATCTAATAAAATAAATGAAATAAAATTGGGTGTTTTTGATTATTTGTAAATGTTTTTAATTGAAATTAATATAAGAAATAATTGAAATAAATTGTAATTTAAAAAATCCACTGTAGTATTGTTATTCCCCTATAAAAAAAGGTCCTAAATCTGTCATTTTTGATGGGTTCTGCACTAGTAATAAAATGAAAAGGTTGCTGTCTATTGAGAGAATAAACAAATTCCAATTAAAATTCTCTGCCCCTTTTATCTGTTAAATTTGAGAATGACATCCAGAATCAAAAAAATCATCTAAATTGGCAACTGTGGTGTTACAATTTTGGAGCAAGTTGCCTAAACTCAACATGGACAATTATGGGGCTTGGATGAGTTGAAATAAGAATTAATCCTCCAAATACCTGTAAACTATTTGTCTTATGGTAAACACAAAATACATGGTAAATCTAGATGAACAAAAAAATTAAAAAAAGCTGTGAATTAATTTTTACAAAGAGCCAGCAAAATAAATGCAAGAAATATTTTGGGAAAAAATATTTTCTTAGTTATGAAAATATGTTACTGCTCTTTTATATATGTTGAAACAATATCCACTTTTTACAGCCTTTTGTATTCTGGATCTGATTGGTCCTTCAGCTTGCGTAATGATCATCTTCAACTTAGGGTTTTGAATTCAGGATCGTCGTTTGAGACTAGTTGTCAACCAAGGCTAGTGAGAACAGTTTGCTCTCTTATTTTACCCACTTGAATAGCATAATAGTTTGCATGTCTGCCTTACACATAGGAGGTCCCAGGTTCAATTCCCGGTAGGAGTGAAAAGTATGGAAAACTCTTCAATAGGACTAAGTTCCCAGTGCACTCAGCAGCTAACTGAGCTGTGTAATTTGGATGGAGGTATCTCCTTTACAGGTACCCATAATTTACCAAGAATACTCTATGAGGAGAACCTTTCTCAAAAAGAGAGGAAAAGTTGATATTCTAAAGCTAGGGAGGAGAATTAGATGGATTTACACCTTTCCAAAGGGCGTTAGTGCAAAATGAAAACAAATAGCCTTGGCTGGAATTTGAGCTAAATTTGCCGATTCCATTTTCTGTGTCAGTAAATTACATAGCACTCCTATCTTCATATATATGTAGTGACAATATCAATTGAGAAACTGTTGAATTCTTTTTCATGGTATTTTCTATACACTTTAAAAGCGACCAGGTACAGATCTTGTAGCAGTGGTCTCCATACCATCATACCTGGAGCTGTGGAAATTTGAAGGGTGTTGACAACTAATGTATCATTTTTACTCTTGCAAGTATACATATATCTGCAATTAAAGTATATGATTTTTTAACAATGGGTGAGATAACATTCCATGTTTTGATTGACAATCTAAGTAAATTGTAATTTTTGTAAATCGTTTGATGCTTATGTTAGTTATCTCCCTTAATGTATTCTCGGAGCTTATCTCCCTTGATGAAATGGTAAGTCATCTCTCTAAGATGCTAATCTTCACAACTACTGAATTTTTCAAATTATATGTAATGTATGGGAAAAAGATAAGAATATGAAATGTTGATTAAAACGACAATGTACTGAAAAAAATTTCATATTTGAAATTGCAGAAGAAACAGGGTGGAATTTCATGGAATAGAATGTTTTTTGTTTTCATTTTATGCTTGTCTACAGTATGTTTGATGGTTGTCACCACAAGACGGCACAGTACATGAGGAAGAAAACAGTTGTTCGTGACATCATAGAAACTATTAAAAAACTGAAATGGCAATGGGCAGGCCATGTTGCAAGAATGAAAGACAGCTGATGGACATTACGTTCACAACTCAGATCCCCAGAGATCACATAAGAGACCAAGGCCGGTAGAACACAAGATGGAGAGATGAATTAGACAGCTTTAGGAATTATTGGCTCCACACCGCCCATAATCGAGAATTGTGGCGAATTCTGGGGAAGGTCTATGTCCAATGATGGACGTCAAAAGACTAATGATGATGATGATGATGATGATGATGATTTGTGCTCACATAAGACAGAACGCTCCAACATGAACGATAGTATACTTTTAGATACTAGATGCTATTCCCTGAAGTCTGTTGTGAAAATACTCCTTTCGACGTTCCAACGTCTGTCAGATTTGAACTCATCATCCCCCACCCCGTTCAAATCTTTGTCTAGCTTCTGTTCTTGCATGTTATTTTCAACATTATTTTTCGGAGGCAGTTCTTGTGACTTCAACGAACTGTTTAATTCATAGTAGATTCTCATCAGAAATCCATATGCCACGATGCAAATAGCTTCTCATTACTTTTTTTGACTCGTGGTTATACTACAATATTATCTTCTTTCAACTGTCTTTTCTCCTATGAATGTGAAGGGTTTTTACGGCAACGTTTTACTTTACAGGATCAGGAGATGAAATCCAGCCTCAATACATTGATATGGGGAATAATACATCTGCAAAAGGTAATCCTTGGCTTTTAAAATCATGAATGAATGTTACTTGCTTTTGATGAATAAACTGATAACTGAAGTAGATAACACTGTATACAAATTGCATCCCCAATATTATGCTGATTTAAAGCTTTATTCGTAACTCATTCTTTGTTCTGCTTGTTATGTTTAATTATCTAGGCCTTTCAATTTCTTTATGAAGCTCATGTAAGATATTCCATTTTGATGAAGCTTTGCTTGTTTATTTTGCTTCCAAATAGTTCATCTGAACTTTTTTCTAATTACACGAAGATACTATCTTTGGCTTTTTTCCTCTCCACGATCAAAAAGGAAAAAAATTTACACTGTAGGAGCTTGAACGTGGTTTGCAACTTCTATATTTCTAATGCTTTAACCACTTGGCTATCTATCGATCCGCCATGGCTTTAAAAGCTCTAAAACTAAAAAACTAATAAAAATGCATTGACCTCCACTCTCACATGTGGGTACATCCTAATAAATGATAGAAAAACCTCCCCAGATAACGCTGACTCCAAAAAATACGTATAGTTTGATTCCATAGATCTAACTATTAGAAATCGACGAACTTTTTTCTGTAAAATTCAACCTTAGAATGTGTGCTGCTAGCAAACTGGGATCTGCTGATTTCGAATATGCTCGAAGTGAGGGTCCAGTTTAGCATCGTAAGTACATTGTAAAAAGAGCCCTGTTAAAGACCCCAAAAAATAATTTCTTAAAACTGACAAATTTTCATGAGGTTTGAAGGTAATATAGTTCAAAAACATCCAATTGGAAAGGACACGGGAAAAACTGCACAACATGAGACAAATTTTCCAATATTGAAAACAGGATTTTTTATCTTGAGCTAAAAATAGCAGGGGGATTTGTTCTACTTTTAAATTTGATTTTTCTGAAGAAAAAGATTCAATAATATCCTCATATAGATATAATAAAATGGCCGATTCTCTTAATTATTTTTATGCTTTCTTTTTAATTATAACATGTTTCTCATAGATTTCTTTATAATAAATATGTCTCTATTCAGTAATTTAATATGTCTTTTTTTTTATAGATTCTAATGTATTTTTGGGTGTCAGGATATGTTTATGGATTTGCTATAAAACGTTTTTTCATTAGAAAAGAATATTCCCAATAATTGAAATGTCAGCATGTTTCTAATTTTTTCAGTTTTGTTGTTAAAGATTACTGCAAGATGTGGTGGTATTGTGTATGTCCCTTGATGAAAGATAAAACTACTTCGAACTTTCTCATAGGAAATCTTATCAGCTTTGAACTCTAATCTCTAAACCTTAGAATGTGTGCCACAAGCAAACTGATGATTTCGAATACACCCAAAGTGAAGGTCCAGATTAGTATCGTGAGGTTTGAAGGTGATATCGTTCAAAAACATATATAATTGAAAAGGACACATGGAAAAAATGCACAACAGGATATAAGGATATTGTAATATAGATATTTGATGAAATATAATCTAATTTTCAATGTTGCTAATTCCAAGAATAAAATAATGGAAGATTTTGTCAGTGATTTCTTTTATCACTGAATAAAAACTGAAATTGGTACTAAATTTCAAACAGGTTTAGAATATAATTTCATTTGCTTGAAAATAGGAATTTAATTTTCATTAAATGTTATGAATTGTACTTCTCACAACCATAAAGCTCTTCTCAGATATGTTGTCTTCAAATGATTTTAAACAATCTAAATACATCACATCTTTGTAGCTTATCTTGTTTAAATTGTATTTTCTCCCATGAATGTGAAATGTTTTTACTGCAAAACTTACTTTACAGGGCAAGGGAATGGAATCCAACCTTTTTATTTGGAAATACTTGACCGTGCACCTGTCACAGGTAATTATTTATTTTGTTGTATTTTATTATGAAATAGATATTAAGACTGGCACTTAGTTTCACTATGAATAAGCCCAATAGTCACTTATGGAGCTGAAACATGGAACCTAACCAAGAGACAGACCTACAAACTGAGAAGCATGCAACGTGTGCATGAGATAATCATGCTCAACCTTGTATTGAGAGATCACAAGACAGCACAATATATAAGGAAGAAAACAGGAGCCCGAAACATCATAAAAACTATTGAAAAACTAAAATGGCAAAGGGCAGGCCATATTGCAAGAATGAAAGACACCCAATGGACATCATGACTCACAACATGGATCCCCAGAGATCACATGAGAAACCGTGGCCGACAGAAAACAAGATGGAGAGATGAGCTGGATAAATTCAGAAAATACTAGACGCCCATGATAGAAAATTGTGGGGAATCCAGGGGAAGGTCTATGTCCAAAGACGGACGTTAAAAGACTGTTGATGATCATGATGAATATCCATTATTACTTATTATATATATATATATATATATATATATATATATATATATCCACACCAAGGAGTTTTGATACAACGAAACAGCTGTCTGTTGATGACACAATTATTTAACCATTATCCTAATCAACGCTCCCTTTATTCCGGGTTGAGCACTCTTTAAGTGAGATAACTCGTTCATTATATGCTTATGCAAAACTCTTCTAACTTTGGAATACAGCATTCTGGTGAATGGGGAATATTGCGTGAGTAAATATACTGCTTAGATTCAACCTTGCTGACCGTCCAGTTCTGTGCAGGGCAGAGGTAAGATGCCTCTGGGTCTGAAGCAAAGGTTTCGATCCTACCTCCTGGTAATGGATGGGATAATGGACAGTCCATAGCCATAGTGAAGAGTTGTAATACAACGATACAGCTGTCGGTGGAAGACACAATTATTATCATTTAATATCTATCTATCTATCTATCTATCTATCTATATATCTTTTCTATTTCTCTGAGTAAGAAATTTTTCACTCAATATTTCTAAAAATTTGCATGTCTGGCTCCGTTTCTCTTTTTTTCTATTCAGATCGTAAATAATTAAACAAAAAAATTTGACGGAATTTATGATGGAAGCAGAATTTTGTAAACATTCACTCATTAGGTTTTGATTTATAAAGGATAGACAAATTGTAATGTCTATAAATCTGATTGAGAGATAACTTTCTCAGAAGAAAATGATTAAAATTTTTTTTAATTGATAAATTTTTGTTCAGTTTTAGGGAATAAATGTTTTTGCGTCTTTTTTCTATTCAGATTGCCTTGTTTATGAAAACATGGAGGAGTGAACGTATTCACCTGTCAATACAAGCACACTTACACTCACTCGAATTCACACAAACACATACTCACACATATATACTATGACTTTTACCCTGAAGTTGTGACTTTTTTCTTGACAAAAATGATTGAATATAACCTAAAACTTTATATTATGATCTCATCAGATATGTTTTCAAATGAAATGTTCTGTACAATTAAATATCAAGTGTCACAAATTACAGAATCAAATATAATTTTCTGAAAGAAAAATGCCATGAATTTCTACGATTAGGAAAATCGAATGATCGCCTGATTTGCTGAAGAAATTTCACAATTTCCTTGAAAATATCTCCTTTTCTATTTAAGATCTTCCATCTATTTTTGTTAATCTGCACATTTGGGAATATTTCTTCTTTCAATCGGACAGTATATTGCAACTTTCCCAGAAAAAATTTATTTGTCACGGTTTAGAATTGAATAAAAAAAGATTATTGAAAACCGTCTTTGTTAATGGATTTTGTCATTCTCTCGGGATAATTTGAAAAATGAAAATGAAAAACGATTCTTTTTCGTTCAATCATTTTTGCATGCTTTATCCTACTGAATAGTAAAGGAAAAGGTGTTCAAAGCACTTCCCGATTAAAATGAAGTTATAAAATCACAATTAGATAATAAAATATTCTCACACGCTTTAAAAAAATAGGATATTTTCTCAGTTTGGCTCATCTGTATTGTTTTGAATTCCATTGTTTTACGATTTAGCTTTGTAGTCTTTAAAAGTTTCTTTATCCAGTCTAAAAGCAAAAAATAATATGGTTATAGGATAATATCAAACTTATATCTCATCAATTCATTGGACTAGACATCAGAACGAAAAAAAGGCTTTAGAAATGGCATTTATAGGGTTGATGTCACCCAGGGTGTCAGCCCCCTTCTAGAACTTGCCCCCTTCCCAGGATATCTAGAATTTTGGTGATCTTTTTCAACTACAGGTATACGTACCACAAAAGATACACAATTTTTCATTTTTGCGTAAAATCAGAGACGAACTTAAAATCGAAATGCAAAAATGACTTTAAAAACTGCATTTTCGTCAAATATAGGCAATCATATAAACATGCGTTTTTTAGAAGTGTAGGTTATTTCGAAAAGTATTTTGAATATAGGAAAACCGAATTTTCATGTTTTCAACGCATCAAACTGCATCAGAAAGAACCTTAAGATCAAAATGAAACAATGACTTTTAAAACTGGCAAATATAGGCTACCTCGTAGTACTGCATTTTTGGAAAATATACGCTACCCCTACAAATAGATTAAATATAAGATAACCAATGATATCATGAATCAGTGCATCAAAGCTAATCGGAAACAACAATAAAATGGAAATTCAAAAATGAATTTCAAAACTGCATTTTTAGCTAATAATGGCTACCTCGTAGAACTACATCTTCAGAAAGTATACACTATCTCTAAGAATACATCGTATATAGGAAAACCAATGATATCATTGGAATCGGAGCATCAAACTACATCAGACACTACCATAAAATCAAAATACAAAAATGACTTTCAAAACTGCATTTTTGGCAAAATAATTGTTGCACAGCTTTTTTGAATTTAAATGAGGTATCGCTAAGAATACATCGGATATAAAAAACCAATGCTATCAATGGAATCAACGCATCAAAATGCAAAAGTGCCTTTCCAAACTGCATTTTTTGCATATATAGGCTATCAAATAGTACTACACTTCCAAAAATATAGGCTATCATGCAGAACTGCATTTTTGAGAGATGTAAGCTACCTTGAAAAATACATTGAATTCAGGAAAACCAATGATAACATTGGAATCAGCGCATCAAACTACATCAGAAACGACCATAAAATCAATATGTAAGAATGACATTCAAAACCACATTTTTGGCATGAATAAGCTATCTTGTACAATCTCATTATCGTAAAATATAGCTCATCTCATAGATTTGCATTTTTGTAGAAAATAGGCACATTGAAAAATACATTGAATATAGGGAAAACGATGATATCATTGGAATCAGCACATCAAACTACATGAAAAAACGACCACAAAATCGATTTTTAAAAATGACATTCAAGACGAAATTTTCCACAAACATGGGCTATCTCGTAGAATCTCATTATCGTGAACTATAGGATATTTCGTGAATTCACAATTTCGTGAAACATAGGCTATCTAAAAAATACCCTGAATTTAGGAAAATCATTGGAATTTGGGCGTCAAACTTCATCGGAAACAAACATAAATAAAAATTATATTCAAAATGATATTTTTGGCAAATATGCACCGTCTCGTAAAATTGCATAATCGTGAAATATAGGTTATCTCAGAAAAAATATATATCGAATTGAGGAAAACCAAAGATATCATTGGAATCAGTACATCAAACTAGATCAGAAATGACAAAAAATCGACATGTACAAATGGTATTCAAAAGCAAATTTCGACAAATATAGAATATTTCGTTAATTCCCAATTATGACAAAAATAGGCTATCATTTAGAATAAAATTTTTGTGGAATATACGCTACCTCAAAAAATACATTGCATGAAGGAAAACCAACTGGAGTCAGTGCATCAAATTACATCAGAAACGACCAAAAAATTGAAATGAAAAATGACATTCAAAACCAAAATTTTTTAAAATACAATTTTGACAAAAAGAGGCTATCTCATAGACTCACATTTTTGTGAGATATAGGCTATCTTTGAAAAAACATAGAATATCGGAAAACGAATGTTATCATTGGAATGAGCGCAACCAACTATATCAGAAACGACCATAAAATTGATAGAATGACATTCAAAAGCATATTTTTGGCAAATATATGCTATCATGTAGAATTGCATTTCCGTAAAATGTAGGTTTTTTTGAAAAATACATTGAATAAAGAAAAACAAATGATATTATTTGAATCAGTGCATCAAATTACATCAGAAACAAACATAAAACCGATACGTAAAAATGACATTCAAAACCACATTTCTGGCAAATATATTTTGGCTATATCGTAAAATTGCATTCTTGTGAAATATAGGCTATATCAAAAATACATTAAATATAGGGAAACCAATAATATAATTGAAATCCGAACTTTAAAGTACATAAAAACGACCATAAAATCGATACTCAAAATCACATTAAAAACTACATTTTTGGCAAATATAAGCTATCTTGTAGTATTGAATAATTGTGAAATATAGGTTATCTCGTAGAACTGCATGTTTCGTGAAACATTGGCATTCTCAAAAATACATGGAATATAGGAAAATCAATGACACCATTAGAAACAAGCATAAAATCAATATGTAAAAATGACATTCAAAAGCACATTTTTGGCAAATATTTGCTATCATGTAGAATTGCATTTCCGTGAAAAATAGGCTATTTTGAAAATACATTGAATATAGGAAAACCAATGATTATCACTGGAATCAGCACATCAAACTACATCAGAAATGACCATGAAATCAATGTGTCACGATAACTTTCAAAACCACATCTTTGGCATGTACAGGCTATTTTGTAGAATTACATTTTCGTGAAATATTGTGAAATAAATTGAATATAAGGAAATCAATGATATCGTTGGAGTAAACACATCCAACTACATTGGAAACGACCATGAAATCAATGTGTAAAAATGACATTCAAAACCACATTTTCGGCAAAATATGCTTTCACGTAGAATCTGTGAAATATAGGCTTTCTCGTAAAAAAAAAACTTTGAATGTAGGAAAACCAATGATATCATTAGAATCAGCACATTAAACTATATCAGGAACGACCTTAAAATCGATATTTGAAAATGGCACATTTTTCCGAAGTATAGGCTATGTCGTAGAATTGCATTTTGAGAAATATCTCGAAAAAACATTGAATATAGGAAAATCTATGATATCATTGGAATCTTGGCATCAAACTACATTAGAAACGATCATAGAATCGATATGTATAAATGACATTCAAAAGCACATTTTTGGAAATACTGGCTTATAAAATTGCATCTCGAAGAATAGCATTTTTGGCAAAGATGGGCTTCCTTGTAGAATTTTATTTTTCTTAAATACGGTGTATATTGATTGAAACATTGAATATGGGAAAACTAATGATATTATTGGAATCAGGGCATCAAACTACATCAGGAACGACCAAAAAATCGGTATATAAAAATGCCATTCAATTCTTTTGGCAAATATAGGCAATCTCGTAGGATTGCATTTTAATGAAGTATAGACTTTCTCAAAAAATATATCGAATATAGGGAAACCAACGATATCATTGGGATCAGGGTGTCAAACTACATCAGAGACCATAAAATTGATATATGAAAGAGATATTTAAAAGCACATTTATAGCAAATATTGGCTATCTCTTCGAACAGCATTTTTGGCAAAGATGGGCTTCCTAGTAGAATTGCATTTTCCTTAGATATAGCCTATCCCATAAGATACATAGAATATGGGAAAGCCAATGATATCATTGGAATCAGGGCATCAAGCTACATAAAAAAAACCGACCAAAAATTTGATATGTGAAAATGACATTCAAAACCATATCTTTGGAGAATATTGGCTATCTCTTAGAACTGTATTTTTTGGCAAAGATGGGATTTGTCATAGAATTGCATCTTTCTTCAATATAGCCTATCCCAATACATACATAGAAGGTAGGAAAACCAATGATATTGGAATCAGTGCATAAATTACATGAGAAATGACGATAAAATTGATTTGTAAAATTGACATTGAAAACCACATTCTCGGCAAATATATGCTATCTCTCAATCACATTCTCTTGTTGGATTGCATTTCCATAAAATATAGGCTATCTAAAAATATATCCAATATAGGAAAACCAATGGTTTCATTGGAATCAGGGCGTCAAACTACAACAGAAACCACCATAAATTCGATACGTAAAAATTACATTCAGAAGTACATCTTTTGCAAATATAGGCTATCTCATAGAACTGAATTTTTGGCAAAAAAAAAATATATAAAAAAAATCCAATGATATAATTGGAATCAGAGCATCAAGTTACATCAGGAACGTCCACAAAATGGATATATAAAAATTACATTCCAAAGAATATTTTTGGAATTATAGACTATCTCGTAAAACTGCATCTTTGGCAAAGATGGACAGTCGTGTAGAATTGCATGGATTATTTAGATAAATACATTGAATTTAGGAAAACCAATGATATCATTGGAATCAGTGTATACAACTACATCAGAAACGACCAAAAAATGCTATTCAAAACCACATTTTTGGGAATTATAGGCTGTCACATAGAACTTCGTTTTTGGCAAACATAGGCTACCTTTTAGAATCACATTTTATGAAAAATAGGCTATCTCAGAAAATACATCGGATATAGGAAAACAAATGATAACTTTTGGAATCAAACTTCATTAAAAATGAACATAAAATTGATATGTATATATAACATTCAAAACCACATTTTTGGCAAATATAGGTTATTTGTAGAACCAATGTTTTTGAAAATACATCTTGCGGAATATCATTTTTGTGAAATATAAGCAATCTAAGGGAATACATTGAATATAGGAAAACAAATGATATAATTGGAATCAGCACATCAATCTACATCAGAAACGAGCCCAAAATCGATACGTAAAATTGACATTTAAAACCACATTTTCGGCGAATATAGGCTATATTGTATAATTTCTTATCCATGATCTATAGGCTGTCTCAAAAAATACATGGGATGTAGGAAAACCAATGATATCATTGGAATAAGTGCATTAAACTACATCAGTAGCAACCATAAAATTGATATGTAAAAATGACATTCAAAACCGCATTTTTGGCAAATATAGGCTATCTCTCAGAATCATATTTTCGTGAAATACAATTTATCTTGGAAAATGCATTGAATATAGTAGCTTTTGATGTAGTTTGATGCAATGATTCCTATGGCATCTTTGAGTTTCCTATATTCAATGTATTTATCGATATAGTCTATATTTCACGAAATTATTGAACAGAATAGCCATTATTTGCAAAAATGTGGTTTTGAACGTCATTTTTACATATTGATTTTATGGTCGCTTCTGATGTAGTTTGACCTTCTGATCTCAATGACATTGGTTTTCCCATATTCAATGAATTCATTTTGATATTCTATATTTCACCAAAATGTAGTGTATAGATGCACCCTAAACTGGTATTATGAATGTCATTTTTACTTATCGATTTTATTGTTGTTTCTGATGTAGTTCGATTTGCTGAATGCAATAGTGTTACCAGTTTTGCTGTGTTTGATGTAGTTTTTGAGTTAACCGACATTAGCAAGGAATGAACTTTACGGACATAGTGTATAGATGCCCCCAAAACTGGGAATATGAATGTCATTTTTATGTATCGATTTTATGGTCGTTTCTGATGTAATCCAATAGGCTGAATAGAATGGTGTCATTCGTTTGGCTATATTTGATGTAATTTTTAAGTTAGCTCATATTGACTGATCGGGCTGCTTTTGGCTGGAAATGAACTTTACACACATAGTGTATAGATGCCCCCCAAACCGGGATTATGAATGATATTTTTACCAATCAATGTTATGGTTGTTTCTGATGTAATTCGAAGCTCTGAATGTAATGGTGTCATTGTTTTGCTGTAATTAATGTAGATTTCAAGTTAGCTTATATAGATGGAAATAACCGATTTTGGCCGTAAATGAAGTTTATGCACTTGTATGGATGCCCCCCAAAATGGGATTATGAATGTCATTTTTATGTATCGATTTTATGGTCGTTTCTGATGTAAGTCGATGCCTTAACTAAGATGGTGTCATTGTTTTGCTGTGTTTGATGTAGTTTCCCAGGTAGCACGAATTGAAAAATAGCTGATTTTGGCTGGAAATGAACTTTACTCACATAGTGTATAGATCCCTCCAAAACTGGGGTTAATAATGTCATTTTAATGTATCGATTTATGGTTGTTCCTGATGTAATTCAATGCACTGAATGCAATGGTGTCATTGGTTTTGCCGTATTTGATGTAGTTTCCAGTTAGCTCATATTGATAGAAATAGCCGATTTTGGCCAGAAATGAAATTCGTGCACCCCAAACTGGGATTATGATAGTCACTTTTGCCTATCGATTTTATGTTCGTTTCTGATGTATTACGATGCACTGAATGCAAAAGTGTCATTGGTTTTGCTGTATTTGATATCGTTTTCAAAGTAGCTCATAATGACAGATATAGCCAATTTTTGCCATAAATGAAATTTACCAACGTGAGGTATAGATACCCACCAAACTGAGATTATTATTGTATATTATACCTATCAAGTTTATGGTCGTTGTTTGATGTAATTGAATGCACTGAATGCAATGGTTTAATTGCATTTACTGTATTTGACGTAGTTTTCGAGTTAACTGATATTTGCAAGAAAAGGCAGATATTGAACGGAATAGAACTTTATGCACATAGTGTATAGATGCCCCCTGGGAATGCAAAAGTAATTTTCACCAATCAATTCTAGGGTTGATTCGATGCAATAAATGCTATGGTGTCATTGGTTTTTATTTATTTGATGTAGATTTAAGTTGGCTCATATTGACAAAAAAAGCCGATATTTGCCAAGAAAACGGTTTTAGCGTACAGATATGGGCTTTCAAAGGTCTCAAAAATGGTCTTTCGAATATCATTTTTACCTATCGATTTTATGGCCTTTTCTGACGTAGTTTGACGTGCTGATTGCAAGAGTACCATTGGATCGGGTGGATTTGAGGTATTTTTTGATACAGCCCAATTCGATGGAAATAGCTGCTATTGGTCGAAAATGCATTACTAGCACATACATAAGTAAACCGTCAAAAATGTTCTGTCGAATGTCATTTTTACCTATCGATTCAATGGCTTTTTCTGGCGTAGTTTGACGTGCTGATTGCAACAGTACCATTGGATTGGGTGGATTTGATGTTTTTTTCAATTTAGCCCAATTTGATGGAAACAGCCTCCGTTGGTCGAGAAGGCACTTCCAGCACATACATAAGTGAGCCGTCAAAAATGGTCTGTGGATGTCATTTTTACCTATCGATTTTATGGCTTTTTCTGGCGTAGTTTGACGTGCTGATTGCAACGGTACCATTGGATCGTGCAGATTTGATGTGTTTTTTTTATACAGCCGAATTTTATGGATATAGCCGCCGTTGGTCGTAAAAGGCACTTCCAGCATGTACATGAGTGAGCCGTCAAAAATGGTCGGTCGGATGTCATTTTTACCTATCGATTTTATGGTTTCTTCTGGCATAGTTTGGCGTGCTGATTGCAACGGTACCATTGGATAGGGTGGAATTGATGTTTTTTTTCGATTCAGCCCAATTTGATGGAAATAGTCACAATTGACCGAAAATGCATTTCTAGCACATACATAAGTGAGCCGTCAAATAGGATCTTTTAAATGTCATTTTTACCTATCGATTTTATGGCTTTTTCTGGCGTAATTTGACGTGCTAATTGCATCAGTAACATTGGATCGGGTGTATTTGATGTATTTTTCGATTAAGCCCAATTTGATGGAAATGGCCAATATTGACTAAATTCATTTTTACCACATACATGAGTGAGCCGTCAAAGATGGTCTTTTGAATGTCATTTTTACCTATCGATTTTATGGCTTTTTCTGGCGTAGTTTGACGTGCTGATTGCAACAGTACCATTGGAAAAGGTAGATTTGATGTAATTCTCGATTCAGCCCAATTTGATGGAAATACCCAATATTGAACGAAAATTCATTTCCACCACATACATAAGTGAGCCGTCAAAAATGGTCTTTTGAATGTCATTTTAACCTATCGATTTTATGGCTTTTTCTGGCGTAGTTTGATGTGCTGATTTCAACGGTACCATTGGATCGGGTGGATTCGATGTATTTTTCAATTCAGCCCAATCTGATAGAAATTGCCTATATTGACTAAATTCATTTTTACCACATACATAAGTGAGCCGTCAAAAATGGTCTTTTGAATGTCATTTTTACCTATCGATTTTATGGCTTTTTCTGGCGTAGTTTGACGTGCCGATTGCAACAGTACCATTGGATTGGGTGGATATGATGTATTCTTCGATTCAGCCTAATTTGATGGAAATAGACAATATTCATCGAGAAGGCACTTTCAGCACATACATAAGTGAGCCGTCAAAAATGGTCTTTTGAGTGTCACTTTTACATATCGATTTTATTGCTTTATCTGGCGTAGTTTGACGTGCTGATTACAACGGTACAATTGGATCGGGTGTATTTGATGTATTTTTCGATTCAGCCCAATTTGATGGAAATAGCCAATATTGACCGAAAATTCATTTTCACCACATACATAAGTAAGCTGTCAAAGATGGTCTTTTGAATGTCATTTTTACCTATCGATTTTATGGCTTTTTCTGGCATAGTCTGACGTGCTGATTGCAACGGTACCATTGGATCGGCTGGATTTGATGTATTTTTCGATTCAGCCCAATTTCATGGAAATAGCAGCTATTGGTCGAGAAGGCATTTCCAGCACGTACATAAATGAGCCGTCAAAAATAGTCTTTTGAATGTCATTTTTACCTATCGATTTTAACGCCTATTCTGATGTAGTTTGACGTGCTGATTGCAACGGTACCATTGGATTGGGTGGATTTGATGTATTTTTGGATTCAGCACAATTTGATTGAAATAGCCACGATTGACCGAAAATGCATTTTTACCAAACACATCAGTAAGCCGTCAAAAATAGTCTTTTGAATGTCATTTTTACCTATCGATTTTTTGGCTCTTTCTAGCGTAGTTTGACGTGCTGATTGCAACGGTACCATTGAATCGGCTGGATTTGAGGTATTTTTCGATTCAGCCCAATTTCATGGAAATAGCAGCTATTGGTTGAGAAGGCAATTCCAGCACGTACATAAATGAGCCGTCAAAAATGGTCTTTTGAATGTCATTTTTACTTATCGATTTTAACGCCTATTCTGGTGTAGTTTGACGTGCTGATTGCAACGGTACCATTGGATTGGGTGGATTTGATGAATTTTTGGATTCAGCACAATTTGATTGAAATAGCCACGATTGACCGAAAATGCATTTTTACCAAACACATCAGTAAGCCGTCAAAAATGGTCTCTTGAAGGTCATTTTTACCTATCGATTTTTTGGCTTTTTCTAGCGTAGTTTGACGTGCTGATTGCAACGGTACCATTGAATCGGCTGCCTTTGAGGTATTTTTCGATTCAGTTCAATAGCCACAATTGACCGAAAATGCATTTTTACCACATACATAAGTGAGCTGTCAAAAATGGTCTTTTTAATGTCATTTATACCTACTGTTTTTATGGCTTTTTCTGGTGTAGTTTGTCGTGCTGATTGCAACGGTACCATTGAATCGGTTGGATTTGATTTATTTCTCGATTTAGCCCAATTTGATGGAAATAGCCTCTATTGGTCGAGAGGGCACTTCCAGCATATACAAAAGTTAGCTGTCAAAATGGTCTTTTGTATGTCATTTTTACCTATCGATTTTATGGCCTTTTCTGGCGTAGTTGGACGTGCTGATTGCAGCAGTTCCATTGGATTGGGTGGATCTGATGTTTTTTTCGATTCACCCCAATTTGATGGAAATATCTAAAATTGACCAAAAATGCATTTCTAGCATCTATGTTCCGATCTTGCTCGACGCTGCTTAACATCGGTGATCGAACAAGAACTGCTACTTTTAGCGTGGTTCGAATGTAAGCAACTAGGTGCTGAATTCAGGGGCCCATATTTGTTTCACAACGTTTATAGAATCTGGTTGAAAAGTGGACGGGGGGGGCGAAAAAAAGTTTTTTTCCACTGTTCCTGGTGTTCCCAAACTGGGCTAGGTTAGGCTCTCTCTCTGTCTCTCTCTTTGCACGGAGTTTCTGTTGTCGATGTTTTCATCGTTCCGCACACGGATCTGGGAGCATCGAGTCTCTTGTTCGGGGCAACCCACGACGCTGGTGACATGTAAACATAGAAGATAACTTGGGACACTTTTGGTTGAAGCTCCAAGACGCCAGGCGAGGGCTGACACGGGACAGACGGCGAACAGAGGAGTGACGAGAACAGGAAGACTTAGCTTTTGCCCTAGTCTTGAACCTGAGAAGAGAGCAGGTGCCACAGGATCACAATAAACGAAGCAAGCTGATGGAGACGGGGATCTACCGGGACGGACTTTGAGCGAGTGAGCGAGTGAGCGAGCGATGGGGAGCCCAGACACGAGGAGACAGCGAGCAGAGGACCAGCTGAGGACAACAAAGAGATCGTAGGTATGCTTTCGTTTACAATTACGTTCGCCACCCGAAGTGATATTGTTAAACCAGTCACGATATCCAGTGATCTATCTATCGTAGCCCAGCAGAACATAAGGACGGATGCGAAGATACGACAAACAGTTTGTGCTGGGTGGTCATCAACCTGTACACGGGTCAAGCTACGACACTGGTGACATGTAAACATAGAAGAAAACTAGGGACACTTTTGGTTGAAGTTCCAAGACGCCAGGCGAGGACTGACACGGGACAGACGGCGAACAGAGGAGTGACGAGAAGAGGAAGACTTAGCTTACGCCCTAGTCTTGAACCTGAGAACAGAGCAGGTGACGCAGGATCGCGATAAACGAAGCAAGGTGACAGAGACAGCGGTCAGCCGGGACGGACTTCGAGCGAGCGAGCGAGCGATGGGGAGCCCAGACACGAGGAGACGGCGAGCAGAGGACCAGCTGCTCCGGGTGGCGAACGTAATTGTAAACAAAAGGATAGCTACGATCTCTTCGTCGTACTCAGCTCGTCCTCTGCTCGCTGTCTCCTCGTGTCTTGCGCCGGGCTTCCTGTCGCTCGCTCGCAGTCCGTCCCGGTGGGCCGCTGTCTTTGTCAGCTTGCTTCGTTACTCGTGATCCTGCGGCACCCGCTATCTTCTCAGGTTCAAGACTAGGGCATTAGCTAAGTCTTTCTGTTCGTAGGGGCGCTGCCGCCGCCGTTACGTGACTTAGCTGCGGGCTCACTACCAACCTGGAGCACTGACTATTGGTGGTCGTAGAAGCAGCTCACTCACTCACAGTCGTCGTCACTCCTATGCTCGACGACGTCTTCTTTCCCGTGTCCGTCCTCGCCTGCCTAGTGCCGTCTTGGAGCCTCAACCAGAAGTGTCCTGAGGTGGTAACTTCTATGTTTACAGGTCGCCAGCGTCCTCCTCTGGTGACCGGTCGTGTGCGGTTTGATGACCGACCACCTAGCACAAACCGTCAATCTTAGTAGTAGCCCTGACATATGCTAATGCTCCGTCGCTCGCTATCTCGTTCGCTTGCTCGCTTGCTCGCTTGCTCGCAGTCCGTACAAGTAACGACGACCCTCCGTCTCCTGACTGCCTACCGGCCCCGAATGCGTTCGATCACAGGTTTGTTGTGGTGTGGCCAATGCTGCCTGCCCAGTCTGAGCCCCGAACGATCAGAGTCGTAGAGAAAGTGAGATGTGTGTAGCAACCCCAAGGCTAGCCTATCCTCCTTCCTAAATATGGTCCCCTGCCAGTTGTTGTTTGGAACGGGCAGCGGTGGCTGGTGCACCTGGTTTGCCTATCCCCCTTCCTAATTTTTCAAAGTTTTGCTTCGTCCCGTAGTCGTAGACAGAAACAGTCTCTGCCCGGGCCTGCAGACCGTCGCGTCGGTCAGTCGGTTAGCGTGGAAAGCGACTCGGTTCGCCTGAACGCTGACTTCGATGTTCGTAGGGCTTTTCAAGGATCGAACTAAAGCCATTTTCTATGGGTCAGAATGCCGTGCTCAACCGGTATGGCAGCATCGGCCAGAGGTGGGCAGACGTGATGAATGCGATGACTGGCTCTGGGAGCGTATTTTTTAAAAGAGAGAGAGAGAGAGAGAGAGAGAGAGAGAGAGAGAGAGAGAGAGAGAGAGAGAGAGAGAGAGAGAGACGGTGACTGTTGATTTCGAACGTAAACATCGACTGGTACTTGTGTAGGCTAGCAGTCCCAGCGTGTAGGTAGCCAACCACAGCCGTCTCTTCGCGTCCGGCCTCACGCTCCGCTGCGTTACGAGAGAGAGGGAGAGAGATATCACTGGATATCGTGACTTGTTTAACATAGCCCAGTTTGGGAAGACCAGGAATAGTGAGCAAAACAAACATTATTTTTTTCACCCCCCCATCAAGTTTTAAACCATATTCTTTAAACGTTGTGAAACCGATATAGGCCCCTGAATTCAGCATTTGCTTATATTCAAATTACGCTGAAAGTACCAATTCTTGTTTGAACACCGATGTTAAGCAGCGTCGAACCTGATCAGTACTTAGATGCTAAAAATGCATTTTCGGCCAATAGCAGCTATTTCCATCAAATTGGGCTGAATCGATAAATACATCAAATGCAGCCGATTAAATGGTACCATTGCAATAAGGATGTCAAACTACGCCAGAAAAAGCAATAAAATCGATAGGTAAAAATGACATTCAAAAGACCATTTTTGACGGCTCACTTATGTATGTGCTGGAAGAGCCTTCTCGACCAATAGCAGCTATTTCCATTATATTGGGCTGAATCGGAAAATACATCAAATCCACCTGATCCAATGGTACCATTGTAATCAGCACATCAAACTACGCCAGAAAAAGCCATAAAATCGATAGGTAAAAATGACATTCAAAAGACCATTTTTGACGGCTCACTTATGTATGTGGTAAAAATGAATTTTCAGTCAACATTGTCTATTTTCATCAAATTGGGTTGAATCGAAATATACATCTAATCTACCCGATCCCATGGTACTGTTGCAATCGGCACGTCAAACTACGCCAGAAAAAGCCATAAAATCGATGGGTAAAAATGACATTCAAAAGACCATTTTTGACAGCTAACTTATGTACGTGCTGGAAGTGCCTCCTCAACCATAAAACGGCTATTTCCTTCAAATTGGGCTGAATCCAAAAATACATCAAATCCACCCGATCCAATGGTACCGTTGCAATCAGCACGTCAAATTACGCGAGAAAAAGCAATAAAATCGATAGGTAAAAATGACATTCAAAAGACCATTTTTGACGGCTTACTGATGCGTGCAGTGAAAGTGCATTTTCAGTCAATATTGGCTATTTCCATCAAATTGGGCTGAATCGAAAAATACATCAAACACCCGATCCAATGGTACCGTTGTAATCAGGACGTCAAACTACGCCAGAAAAAGCCATAAAATCGATAGGTAAAAATGACATCCGAAAGACCATCTTTGACGGCTCACTTATGTATGTGGTAATAATGCATTTTTGGTCAATATTGGCTATTTCCATCAAATTGGGCTGAATCGAAAAATACATCAAATCCACCCTATCCAATGGTACCGTTGCAATCAGCACGTCAAACTACGCCAGATAAAGCAATAAAATCGATAGGTAAAAATGACATTCAAAAGACCATTTTTGACAGCTCAATTATGTATGTGCTGGAAGGGCCTTCTCAACCAATAGCAGCTATTTTCATCAAATTGGGCTGAATTGAAAAATACATCAAATCCAACCGATCCAATGGTACCGTTGCAATCAGCAGGTCAAACTACGCCAGAAAAAGCCATAAAATCGATGGGTAAAAATAACATTCAAAAGACCATTTTTGATGGCTCACTTATGTATGTGCTGGAAGTGCTTTCTCGAGCAATAGCAGCTATTTTCATCAAATTGGGCTGAATCGAAAACTACATCAAATCCAACCAATCGAATGGTACTGTTGCAATCAGCAGGTCAAACTACGCCAGAAAAAGCCATAAAATCGATAGGTAAAAATGACATTCAAAAGAACATTTTTGACAGCTCACTTATGTATGTGCTAGAACTACCCTCGACCAATAGCGGCTATTTTCATCAAATTGGGCTGAATTGAGAAATACATCAAATCCAACCAATCCAATGGTACCGTTGATATCAGCACGTCAAACTACGCCAGAAAAAGCCATAAAATCGATGGGTAAAAATGACATTCAAAAGACCATTTTTGACGGCTCACTTGTGTATGCGGTAAAAATGCATTTTCGGTCAATATTGGCGATTTCCATCAAATTGGGCTGAATTGAAAAATACATCAAATCCAACCAATCCAATGGTACCGTTGCAATCAGCACGTCAAACTACGCCAGAAAAAGCCATAAAATCGATAGGTAAAAATGACATCCAAAAGACCATTTTTGACGGCTTACTGATGTATGTGCTGGACGTGCCTTCTCGACCATTAGCGGCTATTTTCATCAAATTGGGCTGAATCGAAAATACATAAAATCCACCCGACCCAATGGTACCGTTGCAATCAGCTCGTCAAACTACGCCAGAAAAAGCCATAAAATCGATAGGTAAAAATGACATTCAAAAGACCATTTTTGATGGCTCACTTATGTGTGCAGTGAAAGTGCATTTTCAGTCAATATTGGCTATTCCCATCAAATTGGGCTGAATCGAAAAATACATCAAATCCACCCAATCCAATGGTACTGTGGCAATCAGCACGTCAAACTACGCCAGAAAAAGCCACAAAATCGATAGGTAAAAATGACATTCAAAAGACCATTTTTGACAGTGTACTGATGTGTGCAGTAAAAATGAATTTTCAGTCAATATTGGCTATTTCCATCAAATTGGGTTGAATCGGAAAATACATCAAATACACCCGACCCAATAGTACCGTTGCAATCAGCACGTCTAAATACGTCAAAAAAAAACCATAAAATCGATAGGTAAAAATGACATTGAAAAGACCATTTTTGACGGCTCACTTATGTATGTGCCGGAAGTGCCTTCACGACCAATAGCGGCGATTTTCATCAAATTGGGCTGAATCGAAAAATACATCAAATACAACCGATCCAATGGTACCGTTGCAATCAGCACGTCAAACTACGCCAGAAAATGCCAGAAAATCGATAGGTAAAAATGACATTCAGAAAACCATTTTTGACGGCTTAGTGATCTGTGCAGTAAAAATGCATTTTTGGTCAATATTGGCTCTTTCCATCATATTGGGCTGAATAAAAAAATACATCAAATCCACCCGATCCAATGGTACCGTTGCAATCAGCAGGTCAAACTACGCCAGAAAAAGCCATAAAATCGATAGGTAAAAATGACATTCAAAAGACAATTTTTGACGGCTCACTTATGTATTTGCTGGATGTGCATTCTCGACCAATAGCGGCTATTATCATCAAATTGAGCTGAATTGAAAAATACATCAAATCCATCCGATCCAATGGTACCGTTGCAATCAACACGTCAAACTATGCTAGAAAAAGCCATAAAATCGATAGGTAAAAATGACATTCAAAAGACCATTTTTGACAATGTACTGATGTCTGCGGTAAAAATGCATTTTCGGTCAATTGTTGCTATTTCCATCAGATTGGGCTGAATCGAAAAATACATCAAATCCACCCGATCAAATAGTACCGTTGCAATCAGTACGTCAAACTACGCCAGAAAAAGCCATAAAATCGATAGGTAAAAATGACATTCAAAAGACCATTTTTGACGGCTTACTGATGTGTGCAGTAAATATGCATTTTCAGTCAATATTTGCTATTTCCATCAAATTGGGCTGTATCGAAAAATACATCAAATCCACCCGATCCAATGTTACCGTTGTAATTAGCACGTCAAACTACGCCAGAAAAAGCTTTAAAATCGATAGGTAAAAATGACATTCTAAAGACCATTTTTGACAGCTTATTGATGTGTGCTGTAAAAATGCATTTTCGGTCAATATTGGCTATTTCCATCAAATTGGGCTTAATCGAAAAATACATCAAATCCACCCGATCCAATGGTACCGATGTAATCAGCACGTCAAAATACGCCAGAAAAAGCCGTAAAATCGATAGGTAAAAATGACATCAAAAAGACCATTTTTGACGGCTTACTGATGTGTGCAGTAAATATGCATTTTCAGTCAATATTTGCTATTTTCATCAAATTGGGCTGTATCGAAAAATACATCAAATCCACCCGATCCAATGTTACCGTTGTAATTAGCACGTCAAACTACGCCAGAAAAAGCTTTAAAATCGATAGGTAAAAATGACATTCTAAAGACCATGTTTGACAGCTTATTGATGTGTGCAGTAAAAATCCATTTTCGGTCAATATTGGCTATTTCCATCAAATTGGGCTTAATCGAAAAATACATCAAATCCACCCGATCCAATGGTACCGATGTAATCAGCACGTCAAAATACGCCAGAAAAAGCCGTAAAATCGATAGGTAAAAATGACATCAAAAAGACCATTTTTGACGGCTTACTGATGTGTGCGGTAAATATGCATTTTCAGTCTATATTGGCTATTTCCATCAAATTGGGCTGAATCCAAAAATACATCAAATCCACCAAATCCAATGGTACCGTTGCAATCAGCACGTCAAACTACGCCAGAAAAAGCTATAAAATCGATAGGTAAAAATGACATTCAAAAGACCATTCCTGACAGCTCACTTATGTATGTGCTGGAAGAGCCTTCTCAACCAATAGCGGCTATTTTCATCAAATTGGGCTGCATCGAAAAAATACATCAAATTTACCTGATCCAATGGTACCGTTGCAATCAGCAGGTCAAACTACGCCAGAAAAAGCCATAAAATTGAAAGGTAAAAATGACATCCAAAAGACCATTGTTGACAGCTTACTGATGTGTGCGGTAAAAACATATTTCCGGTCAATATTGGCTATTTCCATCAAATTGGGCTGAATCCTAAAATACATCAAATGCACCCAATCCAATGGTACCATGGTAATCAGCACGTCAAATTATGCCAGAAAAAGCTATAAAATCGATAGGTAAAAATGACATTCAAAAGACAATTTATGACGGCTCACTTATGTATGTGCTGGAAGTGCATTCTCGACCAATAGCAGGTATTTTAATCAAATTGGGCTGAATTGAAAAATACATCAAATAAAACCGATCCAATTATACTGTTACAATCAGCACGTCAAACTACGTCAGAAAAAGCCATAAAATCGATAGGTAAAAATGCTATTCAAAAGACCATTTTTGACGGCTCACTTATGTATGCGGTAAAAATGCATTTTCGGTCAATATTGGCTATTTCCATCAAATTGGGCTGAATAAAAAAATACATTAAATCCACCCAATCCAATGGTACTGTTGTAATCAGCACGTCAAACTACGCCAAAAAAGGCATAAAATCGATAGGTAAAATGACATTCAAAAGACCATTCTTGACGGCTCACTTATGTATGTGCTGGAAGTGCCTTTTCGACCAATAGCGGCTATTTCCATCAAATTGAGCTGAATCAAAAAATACATCAAATCCACCCGATCCAATGGTACCGTTGCAATCAGCACGTCAAACTACATAGAAAAAGCTATATAATCGATAGGTAAAAATGACATCCAAAAGACCATTTTTGACGGCTTACTGATGTGTGAAGTAAAAATGCATTTTCGGTCGATATTGGCGATTTCCATCAAATTAGGTTGAATCGAAAAATACTTACTGATGCGTGCAGTAAATATGCATTTTGAGTCTATCTGGGCTATTTTCGTCAAATTGGGCTGAATCCAAAAATACATCAAATCCACCAGATCCAATGGTACCGTTGCAATCAGCACGTCAAACTACGCCAGAAAAAGCCATAAAATCGATATTTAAAAATGACATTCAAAAGACCATTTTTGACGGCTCACTTATATATGTGCTGGAATAGCCTTCTCGACCAATAGCGGCTATTTCCATCAAATTGGGCTGAATCGAAAAATATATCAAATCCACCCGATCCAATGGTACCGTTGCAATCAGCACGTCAAACTACGCCAGAAAAAGCCATAAAATCGATAGGAAAAAATGACATTCAAAAGACCATTTTTGACGGCTTACTGATGTGTGCGGTAAAAGTGCATTTTCAGTCAATATTTGCTATATCCATTAAATTGGGCTGAATCGAAAAATACATCAAATACACCCGATCCAATGGTACTGTTGTAATCAGCACGTCAAACTACGCCAGAAAAAGCCAAAAAATCGATAGGTAAAAATGACATTCAAACGACCATTTTTGACGGCTCACTTATGTATGTAGAGGAAGTGCCTTCACGACCAATAGCGGCTATTTTCATCAAATTGGGCTGAATTGAAAAATACATCAAATCCACCCGATCAAATGGTACCGTTGCAATCAGCACGTCAAACTACGCCAGAAAAAGCCATAAAATCGATAGGTAGAAAAGACATTCAAAAGACCATTTTTCAAGGCTTACTGATGCATGCGGTAAAAAAGCATTTTCGGTCATTATTGGCTATTTTAATCAAATTGGGCTGAATCGAAAGATACATCAAATCCACCCGATCCAATGGTACTGTTGCAATCAGCACGTGAAACTACGCCAGAAAAAGCCATAAAATCGAAAGGTAAAAATGACATTCAAAAGACCATTTTTGATGGCTTACTGATGTGTGCAGTAAAAATGCATTTTCGGTCGATATTGGCTATTTCCATCAAATTGGGCTGAATCGAAAAATACATCAAATCCACCCAATCCAATGGTACCAATGTAATCAGCACGTCAAACTACGCTAGAAAAAGCCATAAAATCGATAGGTAAAAATGACATTCAAAAGACCATTTTTGATGGCTCACTTATGTATGTGCTGGAAGTACCTTCTCGACCAATAATGGTTATTTTCATCAAATTGGGCTGAATCAAAAAATACATCAAATTAATCTGATTCAATGGTACCGTAGCAATCAACACGTCAGACTACGCCAGAAAAAGCCATAAAATCGATAGGTAAAAATGACATCAAAAAGACCATTTTTGACGGCCTACTGATGTGTGCGGTGAAAATGCATTTTCAGTCAATATTGGCTATTTCCATTAAATTGGGCTGAATGGAAAAATACATCAAATACACCCAATCCCTTGGTACTGTTAAAATCAGCACGTCAAACTACGCCAGAAAAAGCCAGAAAATCGATAGGTAAAAATGACATTCAAAAGACCATTTTTGACGGCTCACTCATGTATGTGCTGGAAGTACCTTTTCGCCCAATAGCGGCTATTTTCATCAAATTGGGCTGAATCGAAAAATACATCAAATTCATCCGATTCAATGGTACCGTTGCAATCAACACGTCAGACTACGCCAGAAAAAGCCATAAAATCGATAGGTAAAAATGACATTCAAAAGACCATTTTTGACATCTCACTGATGCGTGCAGTAAAAATGCATTTTAGGTCAATATTTGCTATTTCCATCAAATTGGGCTGAATCGAAAAATACATCAAATCCACCCGATCCAATGGTCCCGTTGCAATCAGCACGTCAAACTACGCCAGAAAAAGCCATAAAATCGATAGGTAAAAATGACATTCAAAAGACCATTTTTGACGGCTCACTTATGTATGCGGTAAAAATGCATTTTCAGTCAATATTAGCTATTTCCATCAAATCGGGCTGAATCGAAAAATACATCAAATCCACCCGATCCAATGGTACCGTTGCAATCAGCACGTCAAACTACGCCAGAAAAAGCCATAAAATCGATAGGTAAAAATGACATTCAAAAGACCATTTTTGACGACTAACTCATGTATGCAGTAAAGATGCATTTTCCGTCAATATTGGCTATTTCCATCAAATTGGGCTGAATCAAAAAATACATCGAATCCAACCAATCCAATGGTACCGTTGCAATCAGGACGTCAAACTACGCCAAAAAACCCATAAAATCGATAGGTAAAAATGACATTCAAAAGACCATTTTTGATAGCTTACTGATGTGTGCAGTAAAAATGCATTTTCGGTCAATATTGGCTATTTCCATCAAAATGGGCTGAATCGAAAAATACATCAAATCCACTCGATCCAATGGTACTGATGTAATCAGCAAACTACGCAGGAAAAAGCCATAAAATCGATAGGTAAAAATGATATTCAAAAGACCATTTTTGATGGCTCACTTATGTATGTGATGGAAGTGCCTTCTCGACCAATAGTGGCTATTTTCATCAAATTGGGCTGAATCGAAAAATACATCAAATCCACCCGATCCAATGGTACCGTTGCAATCAGCACGTCAAACTACGCCAGAAAAAGCCAGAAAATCGATAGGTAAAAATGACATTCAAACGACCATTTTTGACGGCTCACTTATGTATGTAGAGGAAGTGCCTTCACGACCAATAGCGGCTATTTTCATCAAATTGGGCTGAATCGAAAAATACATCAAATCCACCCGATCAAATGGTACCGTTGCAATCAGCACGTCAAACTACGCCAGAAAAAGCCATAAAATCGATAGGTAGAAAAGACATTCAAAAGACCATTTTTCAAAGCTTACTGATGCATGCGGTAAAAAAGCATTTTCGGTAAATATTGGCTATTTTAATCAAATTGGGCTGAATCGAAAGATACATCAAATCCACCCGATCCAATGGTACTGTTGCAATCAGCACGTGAAACTACGCCAGAAAAAGCCATGAAATCGATAGGTAAAAATGACATTCAAAAGACCATTTTTGACATCTCACTGATGTGTGCAGTAAAAATGCATTTTCGGTCGATATTGGCTATTTCCATCAAATTTGGCTGAATCGAAAAATACATCAAATCCACCCAATCCAATGGTACCAATGTAATCAGCACGTCAAACTACGCCAGAAAAAGCCATAAAATCGATAGGTAAAAATGACATTCAAAAGACCATTTTTGATGGCTCACTTATGTATGTGCTGGAAGTACCTTCTCGACCAATAATGGTTATTTTCATCAAATTGGGCTGAATCAAAAAATACATCAAATTAATCTGATTCAATGGTACCGTTGCAATCAACACGTCAGACTACGCCAGAAAAAGCCATAAAATCGATAGGTAAAAATGACATCAAAAAGACCATTTTTGACGGCCTACTGATGTGTGCGGTGAAAATGCATTTTCAGTCAATATTGGCTATTTCCATTAAATTGGGCTGAATGGAAAAATACATCAAATACACCCAATCCATTGGTACTGTTAAAATCAGCACGTCAAACTACGCCAGAAAAAGCCAGAAAATCGATAGGTAAAAATGACATTCAAAAGACCATTTTTGACGGCTCACTTATGTATGTGCTGGAAGTACCTTTTCGACCAATAGCGGCTATTTTCATCAAATTGGGCTGAATCGAAAAATACATCAAATTCATCCAATTCAATGGTACCGTTGCAATCAACACGTCAGACTACGCCAGAAAAAGCCATAAAATCGATAGGTAAAAATGACATTCAAAAGACCATTTCTGACATCTCACTGATGTGTGCAGTAAAAATGCATTTTCGGTCAATATTTGCTATTTCCATCAAATTGGGCTGAATCGAAAAATACATCAAATCCACCCGATCCAATGGTCCCGTTGCAATCAGCACGTCAAACTATGCCAGAAAAAGCCATAAAATCGATAGGTAAAAATGACATTCAAAAGACCAATTTTGACGGCTCACTTATGTATGCGGTAAAAATGCATTTTCAGTCAATATTAGCTATTTCCATCAAATCGGGCTGAATCGAAAATACATCAAATCCACCCGATCCAATGGTACCGTTGCAATCAGCACGTCAAACTACGCCAGAAAAAGCCATAGAATCGATAGGTAAAAATGACATTCAAAAGACCATTTTTGACGGCTTACTGATGTGTGCGGCAAAAATGCATTTTGGGTCAATATTTGCAATTTCTACCAAATTGGGCTGAATCGAAAAATACATCAAATCCACCCGATCCAATGGTCCCGTTGCAATCAGCACGTCAAACTACGCCAGAAAAAGCCATAAAATCGATAGGTAAAAATGACATCTAAAAGACCATTTTTGATGGCTTACTGATGCATGCAGTGAAAATGCATTTTCAGTCAATATTGGGTATTTCCATCAAATTGGGCTGAATCGGAAAAATACATCAAATACACCCGATCTAATGGTACTGTTGTAATCAGCACGTCAAAATACGCCAAAAAAGCCATAAAATCGATAGGTAAAAATGACATTCAAAAGACCATTTTTGATGGCTCACTTATGTATGTGCTGGAAGTACCTTCTCGACCAATAATGGTTATTTTCATCAAATTGGGCTGAATCAAAAAATACATCAAATTAATCTGATTCAATGGTACCGTTGCAATCAACACGTCAGACTACGCCAGAAAAAGCCATAAAATCGATAGGTAGAAATGACATCAAAAAGACCATTTTTGACGGCCTACTGATGTGTGCGGTGAAAATGCATTTTCAGTCAATATTGGCTATTTCCATTAAATTGGGCTGAATGGAAAAATACATCAAATACACCCAATCCATTGGTACTGTTAAAATCAGCACGTCAAACTACGCCAGAAAAAGCCAGAAAATCGATAGGTAAAAATGACATTCAAAAGACCATTTTTGACGGCTCACTTATGTATGTGCTGGAAGTACCTTTTCGACCAATAGCGGCTATTTTCATCAAATTGGGCTGAATCGAAAAATACATCAAATTCATCCAATTCAATGGTACCGTTGCAATCAACACGTCAGACTACGCCAGAAAAAGCCATAAAATCGATAGGTAAAAATGACATTCAAAAGACCATTTCTGACATCTCACTGATGTGTGCAGTAAAAATGCATTTTCGGTCAATATTTGCTATTTCCATCAAATTGGGCTGAATCGAAAAATACATCAAATCCACCCGATCCAATGGTCCCGTTGCAATCAGCACGTCAAACTATGCCAGAAAAAGCCATAAAATCGATAGGTAAAAATGACATTCAAAAGACCAATTTTGACGGCTCACTTATGTATGCGGTAAAAATGCATTTTCAGTCAATATTAGCTATTTCCATCAAATCGGGCTGAATCGGAAAATACATCAAATCCACCCGATCCAATGGTACCGTTGCAATCAGCACGTCAAACTACGCCAGAAAAAGCCATAGAATCGATAGGTAAAAATGACATTCAAAAGACCATTTTTGACGGCTTACTGATGTGTGCGGCAAAAATGCATTTTGGGTCAATATTTGCAATTTCTACCAAATTGGGCTGAATCGAAAAATACATCAAATCCACCCGATCCAATGGTCCCGTTGCAATCAGCACGTCAAACTACGCCAGAAAAAGCCATAAAATCGATAGGTAAAAATGACATCTAAAAGACCATTTTTGATGGCTTACTGATGCATGCAGTGAAAATGCATTTTCAGTCAATATTGGGTATTTCCATCACATTGGGCTGAATCGGAAAAATACATCAAATACACCCGATCTAATGGTACTGTTGTAATCAGCACGTCAAAATACGCCAAAAAACCCATAAAATCGATAGGTAAAAATGACATTCAAAAGACCATTTTTGATGGCTCACTTATGTATGTGCTGGAAGTACCTTCTCGACCAATAATGGTTATTTTCATCAAATTGGGCTGAATCAAAAAATACATCAAATTAATCTGATTCAATGGTACCGTTGCAATCAACACGTCAGACTACGCCAGAAAAAGCCATAAAATCGATAGGTAGAAATGACATCAAAAAGACCATTTTTGACGGCCTACTGATGTGTGCGGTGAAAATGCATTTTCAGTCAATATTGGCTATTTCCATTAAATTGGGCTGAATGGAAAAATACATCAAATACACCCAATCCATTGGTACTGTTAAAATCAGCACGTCAAACTACGCCAGAAAAAGCCAGAAAATCGATAGGTAAAAATGACATTCAAAAGACCATTTTTGACGGCTCACTTATGTATGTGCTGGAAGTACCTTTTCGACCAATAGCGGCTATTTTCATCAAATTGGGCTGAATCGAAAAATACATCAAATTCATCCAATTCAATGGTACCGTTGCAATCAACACGTCAGACTACGCCAGAAAAAGCCATAAAATCGATAGGTAAAAATGACATTCAAAAGACCATTTCTGACATCTCACTGATGTGTGCAGTAAAAATGCATTTTCGGTCAATATTTGCTATTTCCATCAAATTGGGCTGAATCGAAAAATACATCAAATCCACCCGATCCAATGGTCCCGTTGCAATCAGCACGTCAAACTATGCCAGAAAAAGCCATAAAATCGATAGGTAAAAATGACATTCAAAAGACCAATTTTGACGGCTCACTTATGTATGCGGTAAAAATGCATTTTCAGTCAATATTAGCTATTTCCATCAAATCGGGCTGAATCGGAAAATACATCAAATCCACCCGATCCAATGGTACCGTTGCAATCAGCACGTCAAACTACGCCAGAAAAAGCCATAGAATCGATAGGTAAAAATGACATTCAAAAGACCATTTTTGACGGCTTACTGATGTGTGCGGCAAAAATGCATTTTGGGTCAATATTTGCAATTTCTACCAAATTGGGCTGAATCGAAAAATACATCAAATCCACCCGATCCAATGGTCCCGTTGCAATCAGCACGTCAAACTACGCCAGAAAAAGCCATAAAATCGATAGGTAAAAATGACATCTAAAAGACCATTTTTGATGGCTTACTGATGCATGCAGTGAAAATGCATTTTCAGTCAATATTGGGTATTTCCAACAAATTGGGCTGAATCGGAAAAATACATCAAATACACCCGATCTAATGGTACTGTTGTAATCAGCACGTCAAAATACGCCAAAAAAGCCATAAAATCGATAGGTAAAAATGACATTCAAAAGACCATTTTTGACAGCTTACTGATGTGTGCAGTAAAAATGCATTTTCGGTCAATATTGGCTATTTCCATCAAAATGGGCTGAATCGAAAAATACATCAAATCCACTCGATCCAATGGTACTGATGTAATCAGCAAACTACGCCAGAAAAAGCCATAAAATCGATAGGTAAAAATGATATTCAAAAGACCATTTTTGATGGCTCACTTATGTATGTGATGGAAGTGCCTTCTCGACCAATAGTGGCTATTTTCATCAAATTGGGCTGAATCGAAAAATACATCAAATACACCCGATCCAATGGTACCGTTGCAATCAGCACGTCAAACTACGCCAGAAAAAGCCAGAAAATCGATAGGTAAAAATGACATTCAAACGACCATTTTTGACGGCTCACTTATGTATGTAGAGGAAGTGCCTTCACGACCAATAGCGGCTATTTTCATCAAATTGGGCTGAATCGAAAAATACATCAAATCCACCCGATCAAATGGTACCGTTGCAATCAGCACGTCAAACTACGCCAGAAAAAGCCATAAAATCGATAGGTAGAAAAGACATTCAAAAGACCATTTTTCAAGGCTTACTGATGCATGCGGTAAAAAAGCATTTTCGGTCAATATTGGCTATTTTAATCAAATTGGGCTGAATCGAAAGATACATCAAATCCACCCGATCCAATGGTACTGTTGCAATCAGCACGTGAAACTACGCCAGAAAAAGCCATGAAATCGATAGGTAAAAATGACATTCAAAAGACCATTTTTGACATCTCACTGATGTGTGCAGTAAAAATGCATATTCGGTCGATATTGGCTATTTCCATCAAATTTGGCTGAATCGAAAAATACATCAAATCCACCCAATCCAATGGTACCAATGTAATCAGCACGTCAAACTACGCCAGAAAAAGCCATAAAATCGATAGGTAAAAATGACATTCAAAAGACCATTTTTGATGGCTCACTTATGTATGTGCTGGAAGTACCTTCTCGACCAATAATGGTTATTTTCATCAAATTGGGCTGAATCAAAAAATACATCAAATTAATCTGATTCAATGGTACCGTTGCAATCAACACGTCAGACTACGCCAGAAAAAGCCATAAAATCGATAGGTAAAAATGACATCAAAAAGACCATTTTTGACGGCCTACTGATGTGTGCGGTGAAAATGCATTTTCAGTCAATATTGGCTATTTCCATTAAATTGGGCTGAATGGAAAAATACATCAAATACACCCAATCCATTGGTACTGTTAAAATCAGCACGTCAAACTACGCCAGAAAAAGCCAGAAAATCGATAGGTAAAAATGACATTCAAAAGACCATTTTTGACGGCTCACTTATGTATGTGCTGGAAGTACCTTTTCGACCAATAGCGGCTATTTTCATCAAATTGGGCTGAATCGAAAAATACATCAAATTCATCCAATTCAATGGTACCGTTGCAATCAACACGTCAGACTACGCCAGAAAAAGCCATAAAATCGATAGGTAAAAATGACATTCAAAAGACCATTTCTGACATCTCACTGATGTGTGCAGTAAAAATGCATATTCGGTCAATATTTGCTATTTCCATCAAATTGGGCTGAATCGAAAAATACATCAAATCCACCCGATCCAATGGTCCCGTTGCAATCAGCACGTCAAACTACGCCAGAAAAAGCCATAAAATCGATAGGTAAAAATGACATTCAGAAGACCAATTTTGACGGCTCACTTATGTATGCGGTAAAAATGCATTTTCAGTCAATATTAGCTATTTCCATCAAATCGGGCTGAATCGAAAAATACATCAAATCCACCCGATCCAATGGTACCGTTGCAATCAGCACGTCAAACTACGCCAGAAAAAGCCATAAAATCGATAGGTAAAAATGACATTCAAAAGACCATTTTTGACGGCTTACTGATGTGTGCGGCAAAAATGCATTTTGGGTCAATATTTGCAATTTCTACCAAATTGGGCTGAATCGAAAAATACATCAAATCCACCCGATCCAATGGTCCCGTTGCAATCAGCACGTCAAACTACGCCAGAAAAAGCCATAAAATCGATAGGTAAAAATGACATCTAAAAGACCATTTTTGATGGCTTACTGATGCATGCAGTGAAAATGCATTTTCAGTCAATATTGGGTATTTCCATCAAATTGGGCTGAATCGGAAAAATACATCAAATACACCCGATCTAATGGTACTGTTGTAATCAGCACGTCAAAATACGCCAAAAAACCCATAAAATCGATAGGTAAAAATGACATTCAAAAGACCATTTTTGATAGCTTACTGATGTGTGCAGTAAAAATGCATTTTCGGTCAATATTGGCAATTTCCATCAAAATGGGCTGAATCGAAAAATACATCAAATCCACTCGATCCAATGGTACTGATGTAATCAGCAAACTACGCCAGAAAAAGCCATAAAATCGATAGGTAAAAATGATATTCAAAAGACCATTTTTGATGGCTCACTTATGTATGTGATGGAAGTGCCTTCTCGACCAATAGTGGCTATTTTCATCAAATTGGGCTGAATCGAAAAATACATCAAATCAACCCGATCCAATGGTACCGTTGCAATCAGCACGTCAAACTACGCCAGAAAAAGCCATAAAATCGATAGGTAAAAATGACATTCAAAAGACCATTTGTGACGGCTCACTTATGCATGCGGTAAAAATGCATTTTCGGTCAATATTGGCTATTTCCATCAAATTGGGCTGAATAGAAAAATACATCAAATCCACCCGATCCAATGGTACCGTTGCAATCAGCACGTCAAACTACGCTAAAAAAAGCCATAAAATCGATAGGTAAAAATGACATTCAAAAGACAATTTTTGATGGCTCACTTATGTATGCGCTGGAAGTGCCTTCTCGAGCAATAGCAGCTATTTACATCAAATTGGGCTGAATCGAAAAATACATCAAATCCACCCGATCCAATGGTACCGTTGCAATCAGCACGTCAAATTACGCCAGAAAAAGCCATGAAATTGATGGGTAAAAATGTCATTCAAAAGACCATTTGTGACGGCTCACTTATGCACGCTGTAAAAATTCATTTTTGGTCAATATTGGCTATTTCCATCAATTCGGGCTGAATCGAAAAATACATTCAACCCACCCGGTCCAATGGTACAGTTGCAATCAGCACGTCAAACTACGCCAGAAAAAGCCATAAAATCGATAGGTAAAAATGACATTCAAAAGACCATTTTTGACGGCTCACTTAAGTATGCGGTAAAAATGCATTTCCGGTCAATATTGGCTATTTCCATCAAATCGGGCTGAATCAAAAAATACATCAATTCCACCCGATCCAATGGTACTGTTGCAATCAGCACGTCAAACTACGCCAGAAAAAGCCATAAAATCGATAGGTAAAAATGACATTCAAAAGACCATTTTTGATGGCTCACTTATGTATTTGCTGGAAGTGCCTTCTCGACCAATAGCAGCTATTTTCATCAAATTGGGCTGAATCGAAAAATACATCAAATCTACCCAATCCAATGGCACCGTTGCAACCAGCTCGTCGAACTACGCCAGAAAAAGCCATAAAATCGATAGGTAAAAATGACATTCAAAAGACCATTTTTGACAGCTCACTTATGTATGTGCTGGACGTGCCTTCTCGACCAATAGCGGCTATTTTCATCAAATTGGGCTGAATCAAAAAATACATCAAATTTATCCGATCCAATGGTACCGTTGCAATCAGCACGTCAAACTACGCCAGAAAAAGCCATGAAATCGATAGGTGAAAATGACATTCAAAAGACCATTTTTGACGGCTCACTTATGTATGCAGTAAAAATGCATTTTCGGTCAACATTGGCTTTTTCCATCAAATTGGGCTGAATCGAAAAATACATCAAATCCACCTGATCCAATGGTACCGTTGCAATCAGCACGTCAAACTACGCCAGAAAAAGCCATAAAATCGATAGGTAAAAATGACATTCAAAAGACCATTTTTGACGGCTCACTTATGTATGTGCTGGAAGTGCCTTCTCGACCAATAGCGGCTATTTTCATCAAATTGGGTCTAATCGAAAAATACATCAAATCCACCCGATCCAATGGTACCGTTGCAATCAGCACGTCAAACTACGCCAGAAAAAGCCATAAAATCGATAGGTAAAAATGACATTCAAAAGACCATTTTTGATGGCTCACTTATGTACGTGCTGGAAGTGCCTTCTCGACAAATAGCGGCTATTTTCATCAAATTGGGCTGAATCAAAAAATACATCAAATCCACCCGATCCAATGGTACCGTTGTAATCAGCACGTCAAACTACGCCAGAAAAAGCCATAAAATCGATAGGTAAAAATGACATTCAAAAGACAATTTTTGACGGCTCACTTATGTATGTGCTGGAAGTGCCGTCTCGACCAATAGCGGCTATTTTCATCAAATTGGGTCTAATCGAAAAATACATCAAATCCACCCGATCCAATGGTACCGTTGCAATCAGCACGTCAAACTACGCCAGAAAAAGCCATAAAATCGATAGGTGAAAATGACATTCAAAAGACCATTTTTGATGGCTCACTTATGTACGTGCTGGAAGTGCCTTCTCGACAAATAGCGGCTATTTCCATCAAATTGGGCTGAATCGAAAAATACATCAAATCCACCCGATCCAATGGTACCGTTGCAATCAGCACGTCAAACTACGCCAGAAAAAGCCATAAAATCGATAGGTAAAAATGACATTCAAAAGACAATTTTTGACGGCTCACTTATGTATGTGCTGGAAGTGCCTTCTCGACCAATAGCGGCTATTTCCATCAAATTGGGCTGAATAGAAAAATACATCAAATCCACCCGATCCAATGGTACGGTTGCAATCAGCACGTCAAACTACGCCAGAAAAAGCCATAAAATCGATAGGTGAAAATGACATTCAAAAGACCATTTTTGATGGCTCACTTATGTACGTGCTGGAAGTGCCTTCTCGACAAATAGCGGCTATTTTCATCAAATTGGGCTGAATCGAAAAATACATCAAATCCACCCGATCCAATGGTACCGTTGCAATCAGCACGTCAAACTACGCCAGAAAAAGCCATAAAATCGATAGGTAAAAATGACATTCAAAAGACCATTTTTGACGGCTCACTTATGTATGTGCTGGAAGTGCCTTCTTGACCAATAGCGGCTATTTCCATCAAATTGGGCTGAATCGAAAAATACATCAAATCCACCCGATCCAATGGTACCGTTGCAATCAGCACGTCAAACTACGCCAGAAAAAGCCATAAAATCGATAGGTAAAAATGACATTCAAAAGACCATTTTTGATGGCTCACATATATATGCGGTAAAAATGCATTTTCTGTCAATATTGGCTATTTCCATCAAATTGGGCTGAATCGAAAAATACATCAAATCCACCCGATCCAATGGTACCGTTGCAATCAGCACGTCAAACTACGCCAGAAAAAGCCATAAAATCGATAGGTAAAAATGACATTCAAAAGACCATTTTTGACGGCTCACTTATGTATGTGCTGGAAGTGCCTTCTTGACCAATAGCGGCTATTTTCATCAAATTGGGCTGAATCGAAAAATACATCAAATCCACCCGATCCAATTGTTCGTTGCAATCAGCACGTCAAACTACGCCAGAAAAAGCCATAAAATCGATAGGTGAAAATGACATTCAAAAAACCATTTTTGATGGCTCACTTATATACGTGCTGGAAGTGCCTTCTCGACAAATAGCGGCCCTTTTTATCAAATTGGGCCGAATCGAAAAATACATCAAATCCACCCGATGCAATGGTACCGTTGCAATCAGCACGTCAAACTACGCCGGAAAAGCCATAAAATCGATAGGTAAAAATGACATTGAAAAGACAATTTTTGACGGCTCACTCATGTATGTGCTGGAAGTGCCTTCTTGACCAATAGCGGCTATTTCCATCAAATTGGGCTGAATCGAAAAATACATCAAATCCACCCGATCCAATGGCACCGTTGCAATCAGCACGTCAAACTACGCCAGAAAAAGCCATAAAATTGATAGGCAAAAATGACATTGAAAAGACAATTTTTGACGGCTCACTCATGTATGTGCTGGAAGTGCCTTCTCGACCAATAGCAGCTATTTTCATCAAATTGGGCTGAATCGAAAAATACATCAAATCCACCCGATCCAATGGTACCGTTGCAATCAGCACGTCAAACTACGCCAGAAAAAGCCATAAAATCGATAGGTAAAAATGACATTCAAAAGACCATTTTTGATGGCTCACATATATATGCGGTAAAAATGCATTTTCTGTCAATATTGGCTATTTCCATCAAATTGGGCTGAATCGAAAAATACATCAAATCCACCCGATCCAATGGTACCGTTGCAATCAGCACGTCAAACTACGCCAGAAAAAGCCATAAAATCGATAGGTAAAAATGACATTCAAAAGACCATTTTTGACGGCTCACTTATGTATGTGCTGGAAGTGCCTTCTTGACCAATAGCGGCTATTTTCATCAAATTGGGCTGAATCGAAAAATACATCAAATCCACCCGATCCAATTGTTCGTTGCAATCAGCACGTCAAACTACGCCAGAAAAAGCCATAAAATCGATAGGTGAAAATGACATTCAAAAAACCATTTTTGATGGCTCACTTATATACGTGCTGGAAGTGCCTTCTCGACAAATAGCGGCCCTTTTTATCAAATTGGGCCGAATCGAAAAATACATCAAATCCACCCGATCCAATGGTACCGTTGCAATCAGCACGTCAAACTACGCCAGAAAAAGCCATAAAATCGATAGGTAAAAATGACATTCAAAAGACCATTTTTGACGGCTCACTTATGTATGCAGTAAAAATGCATTTTCGGTCAATATTGGCTTTTTCCATCAAATTGGGCTGAATCGAAAAATACATCAAATCCACCCGATCCAATGGTACCGTTGCAATCAGCACGTCAAACTACGCCAGAAAAAGCCATAAAATCGATAGGTAAAAATGACTTTCAAAAGACCATTTTAGATGGCTCACATATATATGCGGTAAAAATGCATTTTCGGTCAATATTGGCTATTTCCATCAAATTGGGCTTAATCGAAAAATACATCAAATCCACCCGATCCAATGGTACCGTTGCAATCAGCACGTCAAACTACGCCAGAAAAAGCCAAAAAATCGATAGGTAAAAATGACATTCAAAAGACAATTTTTGACGGCTCACTTATGTATGTGCTGCAAGTGCCTTCTCGACCAATAGCGGCTATTTTCATCAAATTGGGTTGAATCGAAAAATACATCAAATCCACCCGATCCAATGGTACCGTTGCAATCAGCACGTCAAACTACGCCAGAAAAAGCCATAAAATCGATAGGTAAAAATGACATTGAAAAGACAATTTTTGACGGCTCACTTATGTATGCAGTAAAAATGAATTTTCGTTCAATATTGGCTATTTCTATCAAATTGGGCTGAATCAAAAAATACATCAAATCCACCCGATCCAATGGTACTGTTGTAATCAGCACGTCAAACTACGCCAGAAAAAGCCATAAAATCGATAGGTAAAAATGACATTCAAAAGACAATTTTTGACGGCTCACTTATGTATGTGCTGGAAGTGCTTTTCGACCAATAGCGGCTATTTTCATCAAATTGGGTCTAATCGAAAAATACATCAAATCCACCCGATCCAATGGTACCGTTGCAATCAGCACGTCAAACTACGCCAGAAAAAGCCATAAAATCGATAGGTGAAAATGACATTCAAAAGACCATTTTTGATGGCTCACTTATGTACGTGCTGGAAGTGCCTTCTCGACAAATAGCGGCTATTTCCATCAAATTGGGCTGAATCGAAAAATACATCAAATCCACCCGATCCAATGGTACCGTTGCAATCAGCACGTCAAACTACGCCAGAAAAAGCCATAAAATCGATAGGTAAAAATGACATTCAAAAGACAATTTTTGACGGCTCACTTATGTATGTGCTGGAAGTGCCTTCTCGACCAATAGCGGCTATTTCCATCAAATTGGGCTGAATAGAAAAATACATCAAATCCACCCGATCCAATGGTACGGTTGCAATCAGCACGTCAAACTACGCCAGAAAAAGCCATAAAATCGATAGGTGAAAATGACATTCAAAAGACCATTTTTGATGGCTCACTTATGTACGTGCTGGAAGTGCCTTCTCGACAAATAGCGGCTATTTTCATCAAATTGGGCTGAATCGAAAAATACATCAAATCCACCCGATCCAATGGTACCGTTGCAATCAGCACGTCAAACTACGCCAGAAAAAGCCATAAAATCGATAGGTAAAAATGACATTCAAAAGACCATTTTTGACGGCTCACTTATGTATGTGCTGGAAGTGCCTTCTTGACCAATAGCGGCTATTTCCATCAAATTGGGCTGAATCGAAAAATACATCAAATTCACCCGATCCAATGGCACCGTTGCAATCAGCACGTCAAACTACGCCAGAAAAAGCCATAAAATTGATAGGCAAAAATGACATTGAAAAGACAACTTTTGACGGCTCACTCATGTATGTGCTGGAAGTGCCTTCTCGACCAATAGCAGCTATTTTCATCAAATTGGGCTGAATCGAAAAATACATCAAATCCACCCGATCCAATGGTACCGTTGCAATCAGCACGTCAAACTACGCCAGAAAAAGCCATAAAATCGATAGGTAAAAATGACATTCAAAAGACCATTTTTGATGGCTCACGTATATATGCGGTAAAAATGCATTTTCTGTCAATATTGGCTATTTCCATCAAATTGGGCTGAATCGAAAAATACATCAAATCCACCCGATCCAATGGTACCGTTGCAATCAGCACGTCAAACTACGCCAGAAAAAGCCATAAAATCGATAGGTAAAAATGACATTCAAAAGACCATTTTTGACGGCTCACTTATGTATGTGCTGGAAGTGCCTTCTTGACCAATAGCGGCTATTTTCATCAAATTGGGCTGAATCGAAAAATACATCAAATCCACCCGATCCAATTGTTCGTTGCAATCAGCACGTCAAACTACGCCAGAAAAAGCCATAAAATCGATAGGTGAAAATGACATTCAAAAAACCATTTTTGATGGCTCACTTATATACGTGCTGGAAGTGCCTTCTCGACAAATAGCGGCCCTTTTTATCAAATTGGGCCGAATCGAAAAATACATCAAATCCACCCGATGCAATGGTACCGTTGCAATCAGCACGTCAAACTACGCCGGAAAAGCCATAAAATCGATAGGTAAAAATGACATTGAAAAGACAATTTTTGACGGCTCACTCATGTATGTGCTGGAAGTGCCTTCTTGACCAATAGAGGCTATTTCCATCAAATTGGGCTGAATCGAAAAATACATCAAATCCACCCGATCCAATGGCACCGTTGCAATCAGCACGTCAAACTACGCCAGAAAAAGCCATAAAATTGATAGGCAAAAATGACATTGAAAAGACAATTTTTGACGGCTCACTCATGTATGTGCTGGAAGTGCCTTCTCGACCAATAGCAGCTATTTTCATCAAATTGGGCTGAATCGAAAAATACATCAAATCCACCCGATCCAATGGTACGGTTGCAATCAGCACGTCAAACTACGCCAGAAAAAGCCATAAAATCGATAGGTAAAAATGACATTCAAAAGACCATTTTTGATGGCTCACATATATATGCGGTAAAAATGCATTTTCTGTCAATATTGGCTATTTCCATCAAATTGGGCTGAATCGAAAAATACATCAAATCCACCCGATCCAATTGTTCGTTGCAATCAGCACGTCAAACTACGCCAGAAAAAGCCATAAAATCGATAGGTGAAAATGACATTCAAAAAACCATTTTTGATGGCTCACTTATATACGTGCTGGAAGTGCCTTCTCGACAAATAGCGGCCCTTTTTATCAAATTGGGCCGAATCGAAAAATACATCAAATCCACCCGATGCAATGGTACCGTTGCAATCAGCACGTCAAACTACGCCGGAAAAGCCATAAAATCGATAGGTAAAAATGACATTGAAAAGACAATTTTTGACGGCTCACTCATGTATGTGCTGGAAGTGCCTTCTCGACCAATATTGGCTATTTCCATCAAATTGGGCTGAATCGAAAAATACATCAAATCCACCCGATCCAATGGTACCGTTGCAATCAGCACGTCAAACTACGCCAGAAAAAGCCATAAAATCGATAGGTAAAAATGACATTCAAAAGACCATTTTTGACGGCTCACTTATGTATGCAGTAAAAATGCATTTTCGGTCAATATTGGCTTTTTCCATCAAATTGGGCTGAATCGAAAAATACATCAAATCCACCCGATCCAATGGTACCGTTGCAATCAGCACGTCAAACTACGCCAGAAAAAGCCATAAAATCGATAGGTAAAAATGACTTTCAAAAGACCATTTTAGATGGCTCACATATATATGCGGTAAAAATGCATTTTCGGTCAATATTGGCTATTTCCATCAAATTGGGCTTAATCAAAAATACATCAAATCCACCCGATCCAATGGTACCGTTGCAATCAGCACGTCAAACTACGCCAGAAAAAGCCAAAAAATCGATAGGTAAAAATGACATTCAAAAGACCATTTTTGACGGCTCACTTATGTATGTGCTGCAAGTGCCTTCTCGACCAATAGCGGCTATTTTCATCAAATTGGGTTGAATCGAAAAATACATCAAATCCACCCGATCCAATGGTACCGTTGCAATCAGCACGTCAAACTACGCCAGAAAAAGCCATAAAATCGATAGGTAAAAATGACATTGAAAAGACAATTTTTGACGGCTCACTTATGTATGCAGTAAAAATGAATTTTCGTTCCATATTGGCTATTTCTATCAAATTGGGCTGAATCGAAAAATACATCAAATCCACCCAATTCAATGGTACCGTTGCAATCAGCACGTCAAACTACGCCAGAAAAAGCCATAAAATCGATAGGTAAAAATGACATTCAAAAGACCATTTTTGACGGCTCACTCATGTATGTGCTGGAAGTGCCTTCTCAACCGATAGCGACTATTTTCATCAAATTGGGCTGAATCGAAAAATACATCAATTCCACCCGATCCAATGGTACCGTTGCAATCAGCACGTCAAACTACGCCAGAAAAAGCCATAAAATCGATCGGTAAAAATTACATTCAAAAGACCATTTTTGACGGCTCATTCATGTATGTGCTGGGAGTGCCTTTTCAACCGATAGCGGCTATTTCCATCAAATGGGCTGAATCGAAAAATACATCAAATCCACCCGATCCAATGGTACCGTTGCAATCAGCATGTCAAACTACGCCAGAAAAAGCCATAAAATCGATAGGTAAAAATGACATTCAAAAGTCCATTTTTGACGGCTCACTTATGTATGCGGTAAAAATGCATTTTCTGTCAATATTGGCTATTTCCATCAAATTGGGCTTAATCAAAAATACATCAAATCCACCCAATCCAATGGTACCGTTGCAATCAGCACGTCAAACTACGCCAGAAAAAGCCATAAAATCGATAGGTAAAAATGACATTCAAAAGACCATTTTTGACGGCTCACTTATGTATGCAGTAAAAATGCATTTTAGGTCAATATTGGCTTTTTTCATCAAATTGGGCTGAATCGAAAAATACATCAAATCCACCCGATCCAATGGTACCGTTGCAATCAGCACGTCAAACTACGCCAGAAAAAGCCATAAAATCGATAGGTAAAAATGACTTTCAAAAGACCATTTTAGATGGCTCACATATATATGCGGTAAAAATGCATTTTCGGTCAATATTGGCTATTTCCATCAAATTGGGCTGAATCGAAAAATACATCAAATCCACCCGATCCAATGGTACCGTTGCAATCAGCACGTCAAACTACGCCAGAAAAAGCCATAAAATCGATAGGTAAAAATGACATTCAAAAGACCATTTTTGACGGCTCACTTATGTATGTGCTGCAAGTGCCTTCTCGACCAATAGCGGCTATTTTCATCAAATTGGGTTGAATCGAAAAATACATCGAATCCACCCGATCCAATGGTACCGTTGCAATCAGCACGTCAAACTACGCCAGAAAAAGCCATAAAATCGATAGGTAAAAATGACATTCAAAAGACCGTTTTTGACGGCTCACTCATGTATGTGCTGGAAGTGCCTTCTCAACCAATATCGGCTATTTTCATCAAATTTGGCTGAATCGAAAAATACATCAATTCCACCCGATCCAATGGTACCGTTGCAATCAGCACGTCAAACTACGCCAGAAAAAGCCATAAAATCGATCGGTAAAAATTACATTCAACAGACCATTTTTGACGGCTCATTCATGTATGTGCTGGAAGTGCCTTTTCAACCGATAGCGGCTATTTCCATCAAATGGGCTGAATCGGAAAATACATCAAATCCACCCGATCCAATGGTACCGTTGCAATCAGCACGTCAAACTACGCCAGAAAAAGCCATAAAATCGATAGGTAAAAATGACATTCAAAAGTCCATTTTTGACGGGTCACTTATGTATGCGGTAAAAATGCATTTTCTGTCAATATTGGCTATTTCCATCAAATTGGGCTTAATCGAAAAATACATCAAATCCACCCGATCCAATGGTACCGTTGCAATCAGCATGTCAAACTACGCCAGAAAAAGCCATAAAATCGATAGGTAAAAATGACATTCAAAAGACCATTTTTGACAGCTCACTTATGTATGCAGTAAAAATGCATTTTCAGTCAATATTGGCTATTTCCATCAAATTCAGCTGAATCGAAAAATACATCAAATCCACCCAATCCAATGGTACCGTTGCAATCAGCACGTCAAACCATGCCAGAAAAAGCCATAAAATCGATAGGTAAAAATGACATTCAAAAGACCATTTTTGATGGCTCACTTATGTATGCGGGAAAAATGCATTTTCGGTCAATATTGGCTATTTCCATAGATTGGCCTGAATGGAAAAATACATCTGATCCACCCGAACCAATGGTACCGTTGCAATCAGCACGTCACACTATGCCAGAAAAAGCCATAAAATCGATAGGTAAAAATGACATTCAAAAGACCGTTTTTGACGGCTCACTTATGCATGTGCTGGAAGTGCCCTCTCGACCAATAGCGGCTATTTCCATCAAATTGGGCTGAATTTAAAAATACATAAAATCCACCCAATCCAATGGTACCGTTGCAATCAGCACGTCAAACTACGCCAGAAAAAGCCATAAAATTGATAGGTAAAAATGACATTCAAAAGACCATTTTTGACGGCTCACTTATGTATGCGGTAAAAATGCATTTTCTGTCAATATTGGCTATTTCCATCAAATTGGGCTTAATCGAAAAATACATCAAATCCACCCGATCCAATGGTACCGTTGCAATCAGCATGTCAAACTACGCCAGAAAAAGCCATAAAATCGATAGGTAAAAATGACATTCAAAAGACCATTTTTGACAGCTCACTTATGTATGCAGTAAAAATGCATTTTCTGTCAATATTGACTATTTCCATCAAATTCGGCTGAATCGAAAAATACATCAAATCCACCCAATCCAATGGTACCGTTGCAATCAGCACGTCAAACCATGCCAGAAAAAGCCATAAAATCGATAGGTAAAAATAACATTCAAAAGACCATTTTTGATGGCTCACTTATGTATGCGGGAAAAATGCATTTTCGGTCAATATTGGCTATTTCCATAAATTGGCCTGAATGGAAAAATACATCTGATCCACCCGAACCAATGGTACCGTTGCAATCAGCACGTCACACTATGCCAGAAAAAGCCATAAAATCGATAGGTAAAAATGACATTCAAAAGACCGTTTTTGACGGCTCACTTATGCATGTGCTGGAAGTGCCCTCTCGACGAATAGCGGCTATTTCCATCAAATTGGGCTGAATTTAAAAATACATCAAATCCACCCAATCCAATGGTACCGTTGCAATCAGCACGTCAAACTACGCCAGAAAAAGCCATAAAATCGATAGGTAAAAATGACATTCAAAAGACTATTTTTGACGGCTCACTTATGTATGTGCTGGAAGTGCCTTCTCAACCAATAGCAGCTATTTTCAACAAATTGGGCTGAATCGAAAAATACATCAAATCCACCCGATGCAATAGCACCGTTGCAATCAGCACGTCAAACTACGCCAGAAAAAGCCATAAAATCGATAGGTAAAAAAGACATTCAAAAGACCATTTTTGATGGCTCACATATATATGCAGTAAAAATGCATTTTTGGTCAATATTGGCTATTTCCATCAAATTGGGCTGAATCGAAAAATACATCAAATCCACCCGATCCAATGGTACCGTTGCAATCAGCACGTCAAACTACGCCAGAAAAAGCCATAAAATCGATAGGTAAAAATGACATTCAAAAGACCATTTTTGACAGCTCACTTATGTATGCAGTAAAAATGCATTTTCTGTCAATATTGACTATTTCCATCAAATTCGGCTGAATCGAAAAATACATCAAATCCACCCAATCCAATGGTACCGTTGCAATCAGCACGTCAAACCATGCCAGAAAAAGCCATAAAATCGATAGGTAAAAATAACATTCAAAAGACCATTTTTGATGGCTCACTTATGTATGCGGGAAAAATGCATTTTCGGTCAATATTGGCTATTTCCATAAATTGGCCTGAATGGAAAAATACATCTGATCCACCCGAACCAATGGTACCGTTGCAATCAGCACGTCACACTATGCCAGAAAAAGCCATAAAATCGATAGGTAAAAATGACATTCAAAAGACCATTTTTGACGGCTCACTCATGTATGTGCTGGAAGTGCCTTCTCAACCGATAGCGACTATTTTCATCAAATTGGGCCGAATCGAAAAATACATCAATTCCACCCGATCCAATGGTACCGTTGCAATCAGCACGTCAAACTACGCCAGAAAAAGCCATAAAATCGATCGGTAAAAATTACATTCAAAAGACCATTTTTGACGGCTCATTCATGTATGTGCTGGGAGTGCCTTTTCAACCGATAGCGGCTATTTCCATCAAATGGGCTGAATCGAAAAATACATCAAATCCACCCGATCCAATGGTACCGTTGCAATCAGCATGTCAAACTACGCCAGAAAAAGCCATAAAATCGATAGGTAAAAATGACATTCAAAAGTCCATTTTTGACGGCTCACTTATGTATGCGGTAAAAATGCATTTTCTGTCAATATTGGCTATTTCCATCAAATTGGGCTAAATCAAAAATACATCAAATCCACCCAATCCAATGGTACCGTTGCAATCAGCACGTCAAACTACGCCAGAAAAAGCCATAAAATCGATAGGTAAAAATGACATTCAAAAGACCATTTTTGACGGCTCACTTATGTATGCAGTAAAAATGCATTTTAGGTCAATATTGGCTTTTTTCATCAAATTGGGCTGAATCGAAAAATACATCAAATCCACCCGATCCAATGGTACCGTTGCAATCAGCACGTCAAACTACGCCAGAAAAAGCCATAAAATCGATAGGTAAAAATGACTTTAAAAAGACCATTTTAGATGGCTCACATATATATGCGGTAAAAATGCATTTTCGGTCAATATTGGCTATTTCCATCAAATTGGGCTGAATCGAAAAATACATTAAATCCACCCGATCCAATGGTACCGTTGCAATCAGCACGTCAAACTACGCCAGAAAAAGCCATAAAATCGATAGGTAAAAATGACATTCAAAAGACCATTTTTGACGGCTCACTTATGTATGTGCTGCAAGTGCCTTCTCGACCAATAGCGGCTATTTTCATCAAATTGGGTTGAATCGAAAAATACATCAAATCCACCCGATCCAATGGTACCGTTGCAATCAGCACGTCAAACTACGCCAGAAAAAGCCATAAAATCGATAGGTAAAAATGACATTCAAAAGACCGTTTTTGACGGCTCACTCATGTATGTGCTGGAAGTGCCTTCTCAACCAATATCGGCTATTTTCATCAAATTTGGCTGAATCGAAAAATACATCAATTCCACCCGATCCAATGGTACCGTTGCAATCAGCACGTCAAACTACGCCAGAAAAAGCCATAAAATCGATCGGTAAAAATTACATTCAAAAGACCATTTTTGACGGCTCATTCATGTATGTGCTGGAAGTGCCTTTTCAACCGATAGCGGCTATTTCCATCAAATGGGCTGAATCGGAAAATACATCAAATCCACCCGATCCAATGGTACCGTTGCAATCAGCACGTCAAACTACGCCAGAAAAAGCCATAAAATCGATAGGTAAAAATGACATTCAAAAGTCCATTTTTGACGGCTCACTTATGTATGCAGTAAAAATGCATTTTCTGTCAATATTGGCTATTTCCATCAAATTGGGCTTAATCGAAAAATACATCAAATCCACCCGATCCAATGGTACCGTTGCAATCAGCATGTCAAACTACGCCAGAAAAAGCCATAAAATCGATAGGTAAAAATGACATTCAAAAGACCATTTTTGACAGCTCACTTATGTATGCAGTAAAAATGCATTTTCAGTCAATATTGGCTATTTCCATCAAATTCAGCTGAATCGAAAAATACATCAAATCCACCCAATCCAATGGTACCGTTGCAATCAGCACGTCAAACCATGCCAGAAAAAGCCATAAAATCGATAGGTAAAAATGACATTCAAAAGACCATTTTTGATGGCTCACTTATGTATGCGGGAAAAATGCATTTTCGGTCAATATTGGCTATTTCCATAGATTGGCCTGAATGGAAAAATACATCTGATCCACCCGAACCAATGGTACCGTTGCAATCAGCACGTCACACTATGCCAGAAAAAGCCATAAAATCGATAGGTAAAAATGACATTCAAAAGACCGTTTTTGACGGCTCACTTATGCATGTGCTGGAAGTGCCCTCTCGACCAATAGCGGCTATTTCCATCAAATTGGGCTGAATTTAAAAATACATAAAATCCACCCAATCCAATGGTACCGTTGCAATCAGCACGTCAAACTACGCCAGAAAAAGCCATAAAATTGATAGGTAAAAATGACATTCAAAAGACCATTTTTGACGGCTCACTTATGTATGCGGTAAAAATGCATTTTCTGTCAATATTGGCTATTTCCATCAAATTGGGCTTAATCGAAAAATACATCAAATCCACCCGATCCAATGGTACCGTTGCAATCAGCATGTCAAACTACGCCAGAAAAAGCCATAAAATCGATAGGTAAAAATGACATTCAAAAGACCATTTTTGACGGCTCACTTATGTATGTGCTGGAAGTGCCTTCTCAACCAATAGCAGCTATTTTCAACAAATTGGGCTGAATCAAAAAATACATCAAATCCACCCGATGCAATAGCACCGTTGCAATCAGCACGTCAAACTACGCCAGAAAAAGGCATAAAATCGATAGGTAAAAAAGACATTCAAAAGACCATTTTTGATGGCTCACATATATATGCAGTAAAAATGCATTTTTGGTCAATATTGGCTATTTCCATCAAATTGGGCTGAATCGAAAAATACATCAAATCCACCCGATCCAATGGTACCGTTGCAATCAGCACGTCAAACTACGCCAGAAAAAGCCATAAAATCGATAGGTAAAAATGACATTCAAAAGACCATTTTTGACAGCTCACTTATGTATGCAGTAAAAATGCATTTTCTGTCAATATTGACTATTTCCATCAAATTCGGCTGAATCGAAAAATACATCAAATCCACCCAATCCAATGGTACCGTTGCAATCAGCACGTCAAACCATGCCAGAAAAAGCCATAAAATCGATAGGTAAAAATGACATTCAAAAGACCATTTTTGATGGCTCACTTATGTATGCAGGAAAAATGCATTTTCGGTCAATATTGGCTATTTCCATAAATTGGCCTGAATGGAAAAATACATCTGATCCACCCAAACCAATGGTACCGTTGCAATCAGCACGTCACACTATGCCAGAAAAAGCCATAAAATCGATAGGTAAAAATGACTTTCAAAAGACCGTTTTTGACGGCTCACTTATGCATGTGCTGGAAGTGCCCTCTCGACCAATAGCGGCTATTTCCATCAAATTGGGCTGAATTTAAATACACATCAAATCCACCCAATGCAATGGTACCGTTGCAATCAGCACGTCAAACTACGCCAGAAAAAGCCATAAAATCGATAAGTAAAGATGACATTCAAAAGACCATTTTTGACGGCTCACTTATGTATGTGCTGGAAGTGCCTTCTCAACCAATAGCAGCTATTTTCAACAAATTGGGCTGAATCAAAAAATACATCAAATCCACCCGATGCAATAGCACCGTTGCAATCAGCACGTCAAACTACGCCAGAAAAAGCCATAAAATCGATAGGTAAAAAAGACATTCAAAAGACCATTTTTGATGGCTCACATATATATGCAGTAAAAATGCATTTTTGGTCAATATTGGCTATTTCCATCAAATTGGGCTGAATCGAAAAATACATCAAATCCACCCGATCCAATGGTACCGTTGCAATCAGCACGTCAAACTACGCCAGAAAAAGCCATAAAATCGATAGGTGAAAATGACATTCAAAAGACCATTTTTGATGGCTCACATATATATGCAGTAAAAATGAATTTTCGTTCAATATTGGCTATTTCCATCAAATTGGGCTGAATCGAAAAATACATCAAATCCACCCGATCCAATGGTACCGTTGCAATCAGCACGTCAAACTACGCCAGAAAAAGCCATGAAATCGATAGGTAAAAATGACATTCAAAAGACCATTTTTGATGGCTCACATATATATGCAGTAAAAATGAATTTTCGTTCAATATTGGCTATTTCCATCAAATTGGGCTGAATCAAAAAATACATCAAATCCACCCAATCCAATGGTACCGTTGCAATCAGCACGTCAAACTACGCCAGAAAAAGCCATAAAATCGATAGGTAAAAATGACATTCAAAAGACCATTTGTGACGGCTCACTTATGTATGTGCTGGAAGTGCCTTCTCGACCAATAGCGGCTATTTTCATCAAATTGGGTCAAATCGAAAAATACATAAAATACACCCGATCCAATGGAACCGTTGCAATCAGCACGTCAAACTACGCCAGAAAAAGCCATAAAATCGATAGGTAGAAAAGACATTCAAAAGACCATTTTTGATGGCTCACATATATATGCGGTAAAAATGCATTTTCGGTCAATATTGGCTATTTCCATCAAATTGGGCTGAATCGGAAAATACATCAAATCCACCCGATCCAATGGTACCGTCGCAATCAGCACGTCAAACTACGCCAGAAAAAGCCATAAAATCGATAGGTAAAAATGACATTCAAAAGACCATTTTTGACAGCTCGCTTATGTATGTGCTGGAAGTGCCTTCTCGACCAATAGCGGCTATTTTCATCAAATTGGGTCTCATCGAAAAATACATCAAATCCACCCGATCCAATGGTACCGTTGCAATCAGCACGTCAAACTACGCCAGAAAAAGCCATAAAATCGATAGGTAAAAATGACATTCAAAAGACCATTTGTGACGGCTCACTTATGTATGTGCTGGAAGTGCCTTCTCGACCAATAGCGGCTATTTTCATCAAATTGGGCTGAATCGAAAAAAACATAAAATACACCCGATCCAATGGTACCGTTGCAATCAGCACGTCAAACTACACCAGAAAAATCGATATTTAAAAATGACATTCAAAAGACCATTTTTGATGGCTCACTTATGTATGTGCTGGAAGTGCCGTCTCAACCAATAGCAGCTATTTTCAACAAATTGGGCTGAATCAAAAAATACATCAAATCCACCCGATGCAATAGCACCGTTGCAATCAGCACGTCAAACTACGCCAGAAAAAGCCATAAAATCGATAGGTAAAAAAGACATTCAAAAGACCATTTTTGATGGCTCACATATATATGCAGTAAAAATGCATTTTTGGTCAATATTGGCTATTTCCATCAAATTGGGCTGAATCGAAAAATACATCAAATCCACCCAATCCAATGGTACCGTTGCAATCAGCACGTCAAACTACGCCAGAAAAAGCCATAAAATCGATAGGTAAAAAAGACATTCAAAAGACCATTTTTGATGGCTCACATATATATGCAGTAAAAATGAATTTTCGTTCAATATTGGCTATTTCCATCAAATTGGGCTGAATCGAAAAATACATCAAATCCACCCGATCCAATTGTACCGTTGCAATCAGCACGTCAAACTACGCCAGAAAAAGCCATAAAATCGATAGGTAAAAATTACATTCAAAAGACCATTTTTGATGGCTCACATATATATGCAGTAAAAATGAATTTTCGTTCAATATTGGCTATTTCCATCAAATTGGGCTGAATCGAAAAATACATCAAATCCACCCGATCCAATGGTACCGTTGCAATCAGCACGTCAAACTACGCCAGAAAAAGCCATAAAATCGATAGGTAAAAATGACATTCAAAAGACCATTTGTGACAGCTCACTTATGTATGTGCTGGAAGTGCCTTCTCGACCAATAGCGGCTATTTTCATCAAATTGGGTCTAATCGAAAAATACATAAAATACACCCGATCCAATGGTACCGTTGCAATCAGCACGTCAAACTACGCCAGAAAAAGCCATAAAATCGATAGGTAAAAATGACATTCAAAAGACCATTTTTAACAGCTCACTTATGTATGCAGTAAAAATGAATTTTCGTTCAATATTGGCTATTTCCATCAAATTGGGCCGAATCAAAAAATACATCAAATCCACCCGATCCAATGGTACCGTTGCAATCAGCACGTCAAACTACGCCAGAAAAAGCCATAAAATCGATAGGTAAAAATGACATTCAAAAGACCATTTGTGACGGCTCACTTATGTATGTACTGGAAGTGCCTTCTCGACCAATAGCGGCTATTTTCATCAAATTGGGCTGAATCGAAAAATACATAAAATACACCCGATCCAATGGTACCGTTGCAATCAGCACGTCAAACTACACCAGAAAAATCGATATTTAAAAATGACATTCAAAAGACCATTTTTGACGGCTCACTTATGTATGTGCTGGAAGTGCCTTCTCAACCAAAAGCAGCTATTTTCAACGAATTGGGCTGAATCAAAAAATACATCAAATCCACCCGATGCAATAGCACCGTTGCAATCAGCACATCAAACTACGCCAGAAAAAGCCATAAAATCGATAGGTAAAAATGACATTCAAAAGACCATTTTTGATGGCTCACATATATATGCAGTAAAAATGCATTTTTGGTCAATATTGGCTATTTCCATCAAATTCGGCTGAATCGAAAAATACATCAAATCCACCCGATCCAATGGTACCGTTGCAATCAGCACGTCAAACTACGCCAGAAAAAGCCATAAAATCGATAGGTAAAAATGAGATTCAAAAGACCATTTTTGATGGCTCACATATATATGCAGTAAAAATGAATTTTCGTTCAATATTGGCTTTTTCCATCAAATTGGGCTGAATCGAAAAATACATCAAATCCACCCGATCCAATGGTACCGTTGCAATCAGCACGTCAAACTACGCCAGAAAAAGCCATAAAATCGATAGGTAAAAATGACATTCAAAAGACCATTTGTGACGGCTCACTTATGTATGTGCTGGAAGTGCCTTCTCGACCAATAGCAGCTATTTTCATCAAATTGGGTCTAATCGAAAAATACATAAAATACACCCAATCCAATGGTACCGTTGCAATCAGCACGTCAAACTACGCCAGAAAAGGCCATAAAATGGATAGGTAAAAATGACATTCAAAAGACCATTTTTGACAGCTCACTTATGTATGCATTAAAAATGAATTTTCGTTCAATATTGGCTATTTCCATCAAATTGGGCAGTATCGAAAAATACATCAAATCCACCCGATCCAATGGTACCGTTGCAATCAGCACGTCAAACTACGCCAGAAAAAGCCATAAAATCGATAGGTAAAAATGACATTCAAAAGACCATTTTTGACGGCTCACTTATGTATGTGCTGGAAGTGCCTTCTCGACCAATAGCGGCTATTTTCATCAAATTGGGCTGAATCAAAAATACATCAAATCCATCCAATCCAATGGTACCGTTGCAATCAGCACGTCAAACTACGCCAGAAAAAGATTAAAATCGATAGGTAAAAATGACATTCAAAAGACCATTTTTGACGGCTCACTTATGTATGTGCTGGAAGTGCCTTCTAAACCAATAGCGGCTATTTTCATCAAATTGGGCTGAATCGAAAAATACATCAAATCCATCCGATCCAATGGTACCGTTGCAATCAGCACGTCAAACTACGCCAGAAAAAGCCATAAAATTGATAGGTAAAAATGACATTCAAAAGACAATTTTTGACGGCTCACTCATGTACGTGCTGGAAGTGCCTTCTTCACCAATGGCGGCTATTTCCATCAAATTGGGCTGAATCGAAAAATACATCAAATCCACCCGATCCAATGGTACCGTTGCAATCAGCACGTCAAACTACGCCAGAAAAAGCCATAAGATCGATAGGTAAAAATGACATTCAAGAGACCATTTTTGACGGCTCACTTACGTATGCAGTAAAAATGCATTTTCGGTCAATATTGGCTTTTTCCATCAAATTGGGCTGAATCGAAAAATACATCAAATCCACCCGATCCAATGGTACCGTTGCAATCAGCACGTCAAACTACGCCAGAAAAAGCCATAAAATCGATAGGTAAAAATGACATTCAAAAGACCATTTGTGACGGCTCGCTTATGTATGTGCTGGAAGTGCCTTGTCGACCAATAGCGGCTATTCTCATCAAATTGGGCTGAGTCGAAAAAGACATAAAGTACACCCGATCCAATGGTACCGTTGCAATCAGCACGTCAAACTACGCCAGAAAAAGCCATAAAATCGATAGGTAAAAATGACATTCAAAAGACCATTTTTGATGGCTCACATATATATGCAGTAAAAATGAATTTTCGTTCAATATTGGCTATTTCTATCAAATTGGGCTGAATCGAAAAATACATCAAATCCACCCGATCCAATGGTACCATTGCAATCAGCACGTCAAACTACGCCAGAAAAAGCCATAAAATCGATAGGTAAAAATGACATTCAAAAGACCATTTTTGATGGCTCACATATATATGCAGTTAAAATGAATTTTCGTTCAATATTGGCTATTTCCATCAAATTGGGCTGAATTGAAAAATACATCAAATCCACCCGATCCAATGGTACCGTTGCAATCAGCACGTCAAACTACGCCAGAAAAAGCCATAAAATCGATAGGTAAAAATGACATTCAAAAGACCATTTGTGACGGCTCACTTATGTATTTGCTGGAAGTGCCTTCTCGACCAATAGCAGCTATTTTCATCAAATTGGGCTGAATCGAAAAATACATAAAATACACCCGATCCAATGGTACCGTTGCAATCAGCACGTCAAACTACGCCAGAAGAAGCCATGAATTCGATATTTAAAAATGACATTCAAAAGACCATTTTTGACGGCTCACTTATGTATGTGCTGGAAGTGCCTTCTCGACCAATAGCGGCTATTTTAGTCAAATTGGGCTAAATCGAAAAATACATCAAATCCACCCGATCCAATGGTACCGTTGCAATCAGCACGTCAAACTACGCCAGAAAAAGCCATAAAATCGATAGGTAAAAATGTCATTCAAAAGACCATTTTTGACGGCTCACTTATGTATGTGCTGGAAGTGCCTTCTCGACCAATAGCGGCTATTTTCATCAAATTGGGTCTAATCGAAAAATACATCAAATCCACCCGATCCAATGGTACCGTTGCAATCAGCACGTCAAACTACGCCAGAAAAAGCCATAAAATCGATAGGTAAAAATGACATTCTAAAGACCATTTTTGATGGTTCACATATATATGCGGTAAAAATGCATTTTTGGTCAATATTGGCTATTTCCATCAAATTCGGCTGTATAGAAAAATACATCAAATCCACCCGATCCAATGGTACCGTTGCAATCAGCACGTCAAACTACGCCAGAAAAAGCCAGAAAATCGATAGGTAAAAATGACATTCAAAAGACCATTTTTGACAGCTCACTTATGTATGCAGTGAAAATGAATTTTCGTTCAATATTGGCTATTTCCATCAAATTGGGCTGAATCGAAAAATACATCAAATACACCCGATCCAATGGTACCGTTGCAATCAGCACGTCAAACTACGCCAGAAAAAGCCATAAAATCGATCGGTAAAAATGACATTCAAAAGACCATTTTTGACGGCTCACTTATGTATGTGCTGGAAGTGCCTTCTCGACCAATAGCGGCATTTTTCATCAAATTGGGCTGAATCGAAAAATACATCAAATCCATCCGATCCAATGGTACTGTTGCAATCAGCACGTCAAACTACGCCAGAAAAAGCCATGAAATCGATAGGTAAAAATGACATTCAAAAGACCATTTTTGACGGCTCACTTATGTATGTACTGGAAGTGCCTTCTCGACCAATAGCAGCTATTTCAATCAAATTGGGCTGAATCGAAAAATACATCAAATCCATCCGATCCAATGGTACTGTTGCAATCAGCACGTCAAACTACGCCAGAAAAAGCCATAAAATTGATAGGTAAAAATGACATTGAAAAGACAATTTTTGAAGGCTCACTCATGTATGTGCTGGATGTGCCTTCTTCACCAATGGCGGCTATTTCCATCAAATTGGGCTGAATCGAAAAATACATCAAATCCACCCGATCCAATGGTACCGTTGCAATCAGCACGTCAAACTACGCCAGAAAAAGCCATAAGATCGATAGGTAAAAAAGACCTTCAAAAGACCATTTTTGATGGCTCACATATATATGCGGTAAAAATGGATTTTAGGTCAATATTGGCTATTTCCATCAAATTGGGCTGAATCGGAAAATACATCAAATCCACCCGATCCAAATATACCGTTGCAATCAGCACGTCAAACTACGCCAGAAAAAGCCATAAAATCGATAGGTAAAAATGACATTCAAAAGACCATTTTTGACGGCTCACTTATGTATGTGCTGGAAGTGCCTTCTCGACCAATAGCAGCTATTTTCAACAAATTGGGCTGAATCGAGAAATACATCAAATCCACCCGATCCAATAGCACCGTTGCAATCAGCACATTAAACTACGCCAGAAAAAGCCATAAAATCGATAGGTAAAAAAGACATTCAAAAGACCATTTTTGATGGCTCACATATACATGCGGTAAAAATGCATTTTCGGTCATTATTGGCTATTTCCATCAAATTGGGCTGAATCGGAAAATACATCAAATCCACCCGATCCAATGGTACCGTTGCAATCAGCACGTCAAAGTACGCCAGAAAAAGCCATAAAATCGATAGGTAAAAATGACATTGAAAAGACCATTTTTGACGGCTCACTTATGTATGTGCTGGAAGTGCCTTCTCGACCAATAGCGGCTATTTTCATCAAATTGGGTCTAATCGAAAAATACATCAAATCCACCCGATCCAATGGTACCGTTGCAATCAGCACGTCAAACTACCCCAGAAAAAGCCATAAAATCGATAGGTAAAAATGACATTCAAAGGACCATTTGTGACGGCTCAGTTACGTATGCGGTAAAAATGCATTTTTTGCCAATATTGGCTATTTCCATCAAATTGGGCTGAATCCAAAAATACATCAAATCCACCCGATCCAATGGTACTGTTGCAATCAGCACATCAAACTACGCCAGAAAAAGCCATAAAATCGATAGGTAAAAATGACATTCAAATGACCATTTTTGACGGCTCACTTATGTATGCGGTGAAAATGCATTTTTGGTCAATATTGGCTATTTCCATCAAATTGGGCTGAATCGAAAAATACATCAAATCCACCCGATCCAATGGTACCGTTGCAATCAGCACGCCAAACTACGCCAGAAAAAGCCAAAAAATCGATAGGTAAAAATGACATTCAGAAGACCATTTTTGGCGGCTCACTTATGTATGTGCTGGAAGTGCCTTCTCGACCAAAAGCGGCTATTTCCATCAAATTGGGCTGAATCGAAAAATACATCAAATCTACCCGATCTAATGGTACCGTTGCAATCAGCACGTCAAACTACGCCAGAAAAAGCCAGAAAATCGATAGGTAAAAATGACATTCAAAAGACCATTTTTGATGGCTCACTTATGTATGTGCTGGAAGTGCCTTCTCGACCAATAGCGGCTATTTTCATCAAATTGGGCTGAATCGAAAAATACATCAAATCGACTCGATCCAATGGTACCGTTGCAATCAGCACGTCAAACTACGCCGGAAAAAGCCATAAAATCGATAGGTAAAAATGACATTCAAAAGACCATTTTTGACGGCTCACTTATGTATGTGCTGGAAGTGCCTTCTCGACCAATAGCGGCTATTTTCATCAAATTGGGCTGAATCGAAAAATACATCAAATCCACCCGATCCAATGGTACCGTAGCAATCAGCACGTCAAACTACGCCAATAAAAGCCATAAAATCGATAGGTAAAAATGACATTCAAAAGACCATTTTTGATGGCTCACTTATGTACGTGGTAACAATGCATTTTTGATCGATATTGGCTTTTTCCATCAAATTGGGCTGAATCGAAAATACATCAAATCCACCTGATCCAATGGTACCGTTGCAATCAGCACGTCAAACTACGCCAGAAAAAGCCATAAAATCGATAGGTAAAAATGACATTCAAAAGACCATTTTTGACGGCTCACTATTGTATGCGGTAAAAATACATTTTTGGTCAATATTGGCTTTTTCCATCAAATTGGGCTGAATCAAAAAATACATCAAATCCACCCGATCCAATGGTACCGTTGCAATCAGCACGTCAAACTACGCCAGAAAAAGCCATTAAAATCGATAGGTAAAAATGACATTCAAAAGACCATTTTTGACAGCTCACTTATATATGCGGTAAAAATGCATTTTAGGTCAATAATGGCTTTTTCCATCAAATTGGGATGAATCCAAAAATACATCAAATCCACCCGATCCAATGGTACCGTTGCAATCAGCACGTCAAACTACGCCGAAAAAAGCCATAAAATCGATAGGTAAAAATGACATTCAAAAGATCATTTTTGACGGCTCACTTATGTATGTGCTGGATGTACCTTTTTGACCAATAGCGGTTATTTTCATAAAATTTGGCTGAATCGAAAAATACATCAAATCCACCCGATCCAATAGCACCGTTGCAATCAGCACATCAAACTACGCCAGAAAAAGCCATAAAATCGATAGGTAAAAAAGACCTTCAAAAGACCATTTTTGATGGCTCACATATATATGCGGTAAAAATGGATTTTAGGTCAATATTGTCTATTTCCATCAAATTGGGCTGAATCGGAAAATACATCAAATCCACCCGATCCAATGGTACCGTTGCAATCAGCACGCCAAACTACGCCAGAAAAAGCCATAAAATCGATAGGTAAAAATGACATTCAGATGACCATTTTTGGTGGCTCACTTATGTATGTGCTGGAAGTGCCTTCTCGACCAAAAGCGGCTATTTCCATCAAATTGGGCTGAATCGAAAAATACATCAAATCTACCCGATCTAATGGTACCGTTGCAATCAGCACGTCAAACTACGCCAGAAAAAGCCATAAAATCGATAGGTAAAAATGACATTCAAAAGACCATTTTTGATGGCTCACTTATGTATGTGCTGGAAGTGCCTTCTCGACCAATAGCGGCTATTTTCATCAAATTGGGCTGAATCGAAAAATACATCAAATCGACTCGATCCAATGGTACCGTTGCAATCAGCACGTCAAACTACGCCGGAAAAAGCCATAAAATCGATAGGTAAAAATGACATTCAAAAGACCATTTTTGACGGCTCACTTATGTATGTGCTGGAAGTGCCTTCTCGACCAATAGCGGCTATTTTCATCAAATTGGGCTGAATCGAAAAATACATCAAATCCACCCGATCCAATGGTACCGTAGCAATCAGCACGTCAAACTACGCCAATAAAAGCCATAAAATCGATAGGTAAAAATGACATTCAAAAGACCATTTTTGATGGCTCACTTATGTACGTGGTAACAATGCATTTTTGATCGATATTGGCTTTTTCCATCAAATTGGGCTGAATCGAAAATACATCAAATCCACCTGATCCAATGGTACCGTTGCAATCAGCACGTCAAACTACGCCAGAAAAAGCCATAAAATCGATAGGTAAAAATGACATTCAAAAGACCATTTTTGACGGCTCACTATTGTATGCGGTAAAAATACATTTTTGGTCAATATTGGCTTTTTCCATCAAATTGGGCTGAATCAAAAAATACATCAAATCCACCCGATCCAATGGTACCGTTGCAATCAGCACGTCAAACTACGCCAGAAAAAGCCATTAAAATCGATAGGTAAAAATCACATTCAAAAGACCATTTTTGACAGCTCACTTATATATGCGGTAAAAATGCATTTTAGGTCAATATTGGCTTTTTCCATCAAATTGGGATGAATCCAAAAATACATCAAATCCACCCGATCCAATGGTACCGTTGCAATCAGCACGTCAAACTACGCCGAAAAAAGCCATAAAATCGATAGGTAAAAATGACATTCAAAAGATCATTTTTGACGGCTCACTTATGTATGTGCTGGATGTACCTTTTCGACCAATAGCGGTTATTTTCATAAAATTTGGCTGAATCGAAAAATACATCAAATCCACCCGATCCAATGGTACTGTTGCAATCAGCACGTCAAACTATGCCAGAAAAAGCCATAAAATCGATAGGTAAAAATGACATTCAAAAGACCATTTGTGACGGCTCACTTAAGTATACGGTAAAAATGCATTTTGGGTCAATATTGACTATTTCCATCAAATTGGGCTGAATCGAAAAATACATCAAATCTACCCGATCTAATGGTACCGTTGCAATCAGCACGTCAAACTACGCCAGAAAAAGCCATAAAATCGATAGGTAAAAATGACATTCAAAAGACCATTTTTGATGGCTCATTTATGTATGGGCTGGAAGTGCCTTCTCGACCAATAGCGGCTATTTTCATCAAATTGGGCTGAATCGAAAAATACATCAAATCGACTCGATCCAATGGTACCGTTGCAATCAGCACGTCAAACTACGCCGGAAAAAGCCATAAAATCGATAGGTAAAAATGACATTCAAAAGACCATTTTTGATGGCTCACTTATGTATGTGCTGGAAGTGCCTTCTCGACCAATAGCGGCTATTTTCATCAAATTGGGCTGAATCGAAAAATACATCAAATCCACCCGATCCAATGGTACCGTAGCAATCAGCACGTCAAACTACGCCGATAAAAGCCATAAAATCGATAGGTAAAAATGACATTCAAAAGACCATTTTTGATGGCTCACTTATGTACGTGGTAACAATGCATTTTTGATCGATATTGGCTTTTTCCATCAAATTGGGCTGAATCGAAAATACATCAAATCCACTTGATCCAATGGTACCGTTGCAATCAGCACGTCATACTACGCCAGAAAAAGCCATAAAATCGATAGGTAAAAATGACATTCAAAAGACCATTTTTGACGGCTCACTATTGTATGCGGTAAAAATACATTTTTGGTCAATATTGGCTTTTTCCATCAAATTGGGCTGAATCAAAAAATACATCAAATCCACCCGATCCAATGGTACCGTTGCAATCAGCACGTCAAACTACGCCAGAAAAAGCCATTAAAATCGATAGGTAAAAATCACATTCAAAAGACCATTTTTGACAGCTCACTTATATATGCGGTAAAAATGCATTTTAGGTCAATATTGGCTTTTTCCATCAAATTGGGATGAATCCAAAAATACATCAAATCCACCCGATCAAATGGTACCGTTGCAATCAGCACGTCAAACTACGCCGAAAAAAGCCATAAAATCGATAGGTAAAAATGACATTCAAAAGATCATTTTTGACGGCTCACTTATGTATGTGCTGGATGTACCTTTTCGACCAATAGCGGTTATTTTCATAAAATTTGGCTGAATCGAAAAATACATCAAATCCACCCGATCCAATGGTACTGTTGCAATCAGCACGTCAAACTATGCCAGAAAAAGCCATAAAATCGATAGGTAAAAATGACATTCAAAAGACCATTTGTGACGGCTCACTTATGTATACGGTAAAAATGCATTTTTGGTCAATATTGACTATTTCCATCAAATTGGGCTGAATCGAAAAATACATCAAATCCACCCGATCCAATGGTACCGTTGCAATCAGCACGTCAAACTACGCCAGAAAAAGCCATAAAATCGATAGGTAAAAATGACATTCAAAAGACCATTTTTGATGGCTCACTTATGTATGTACTGGAAGTGCCTTCTCGACCAATAGCGGCTATTTTCATCAAATTGGGCTGAATCGAAAAATACATCAAATCGACTCGATCCAATGGTACCGTTGCAATCAGCACGTCAAACTACGCCGGAAAAAGCCATAAAATCGATAGGTAAAAATGACATTCAAAAGACCATTTTTGACGGCTCACTTATGTATGTGCTGGAAGTGCCTTCTCGACCAATAGCGGCTATTTTCATCAAATTGGGCTGAATCGAAAAATACATCAAATCCACCCGATCCAATGGTACCGTAGCAATCAGCACGTCAAACTACGCCAATAAAAGCCATAAAATCGATAGGTAAAAATGACATTCAAAAGACCATTTTTGATGGCTCACTTATGTACGTGGTAACAATGCATTTTTGATCGATATTGGCTTTTTCCATCAAATTGGGCTGAATCGAAAATACATCAAATCCACCTGATCCAATGGTACCGTTGCAATCAGCACGTCAAACTACGCCAGAAAAAGCCATAAAATCGATAGGTAAAAATGACATTCAAAAGACCATTTTTGACGGCTCACTATTGTATGCGGTAAAAATACATTTTTGGTCAATATTGGCTTTTTCCATCAAATTGGGCTGAATCAAAAAATACATCAAATCCACCCGATCCAATGGTACCGTTGCAATCAGCACGTCAAACTACGCCAGAAAAAGCCATTAAAATCGATAGGTAAAAATCACATTCAAAAGACCATTTTTGACAGCTCACTTATATATGCGGTAAAAATGCATTTTAGGTCAATAATGGCTTTTTCCATCAAATTGGGATGAATCCAAAAATACATCAAATCCACCCGATCCAATGGTACCGTTGCAATCAGCACGTCAAACTACGCCGAAAAAAGCCATAAAATCGATAGGTAAAAATGACATTCAAAAGATCATTTTTGACGGCTCACTTATGTATGTGCTGGATGTACCTTTTCGACCAATAGCGGTTATTTTCATAAAATTTGGCTGAATCGAAAAATACATCAAATCCACCCGATCCAATGGTACTGTTGCAATCAGCACGTCAAACTATGCCAGAAAAAGCCATAAAATCGATAGGTAAAAATGACATTCAAAAGACCATTTGTGACGGCTCACTTATGTATACGGTAAAAATGCATTTTTGGTCAATATTGACTATTTCCATCAAATTGGGCTGAATCGAAAAATACATCAAATCCACCCGATCCAATGGTACCGTTGCAATCAGCACGTCAAACTACGCCAGAAAAAGCCATAAAATCGATAGGTAAAAATGACATTCAAAAGACCATTTTTGACGGCTCACTTATGTATGCGGTAAAAATGCATTTTCGGTCAATATATGCTATTTCCATCAAATTGGGCTGAATCGAAAAATACATCAAATCCACCCGATCCAATGGTACCGTTGCAATCAGCACGTCAAACTACGCCAAAAAAAGCCATAAAATCGATAGGTAAAAATGACATTCAAAAGACCATTTTTGACGGCTCACTTATGTATGCGGTAAAAATGCATTTTCGGTCAATATTGGCTATTTCCATCAAATTGGGCTGAATCGAAAAATACATCAAATCCACCCGATCCAATGGTACCGTTGCAATCAGCACGTCAAACTACGACAGAAAAAGCCATAAAATCGATAGGTAAAAATGACATTAAAAAGACCATTTTTGACAACTCACTTATGTTAAGGTAAAAATGCATTTTTGGTCAATATTGGCTATTTCCATCAAATTGGGCTGAATCGAAAAATACATCAAATCCACCCGATCGAATGGTACCGTTGCAATCAGCACGTCAAACTACGCCAGAAAAAGCCATAAAATCGATAGGTAAGAATGACATTCAAAAGACCATTTTCGACGGCTCTCTTATGTTAAGGTAAAAATGCATTTTTGGTCAATATTGGCTATTTCCATGAAATTGGGCTGAATCGAAAAATACATCAAATCCACCCGATCAAATGGTATTGTTGCAATCAGCATGTCAAACTATTCCAGAAAAAGCCAGAAAATCGATAGGTAAAAATGACATTCAAAAGACCATTTGTGACAGATCACTTACGTATGTGCTGGAAGTGCTTTCTCGACCAATAGCAGCTATTTTCGTCAAATTTGGCTGAATCGAAAAATACATCAAATCCACCCGATCCAATGGTACTGTTGCAATCAGCACGTCAAACTACGCCATAAAAAGCCATAAAATCGATAGGTAAAAATGACATTCAAAAGACCATTTTTGACAGCTTGTTCATATATTCGGTAAAAATGCAGTTTCGGTCAATAGTGATTATTTCCATCAAATTGGTCTAAATCGAAAAATACATCAAATCCACCCGATCCAATGGTACCGTTGCAATCAGCACGTCAAACTACGCCAGAAAAAGCCAGAAAATCGATAGGTAAAAGTGACATTCAAAAGACTATTTTTGACGGCTCACTTATGTATGCGGTAAAAATGCATTTTCGGTCAATATTGGCTATTTCCATCAAATTGGGCTGAATCGAAAAATACATCAAATCCACCCGATCCAATGGTACCGTTGCAATCAGCACGTCAAACTACGCCAGAAAAAGCCATAAAATCGATAGGTAAAAATGACATTCAAAAGACCATTTGTGACGGTTCACTTATGTATGAAGTAAAAATGCATTTTCGACCAATAGCGGCTATTTTCATCAAATTGAGCCGAATTGAAAAATACATCAAATCCATTCAATCCAATGGTACCGTTGCAATCAGCACGTCAAACTATGCAAGAAAAAGCCATAAAATTGATAGGTAAAAATGACATTCAAAAGACCATTTTTGACCGCTCACTTATGTATGTGCTGGAAGTGCCTTCTCGACCAATAGCGGCTATTTCCATCAAATTGGGCCGAATCGAAAAATACATCAAATCCACCCGATCCAATGGTACCGTTGCAATCAGCACGTCAAACTACCCCAGAAAAAGCCATTAAATCGATAGGTAAAAATGACATTCAAAGGACCATTTGTGACGGCTCAGTTACGTATGCAGTAAAAATGCATTTTTGGCCAATATTGGCTATTTCCATCAAATTGGGCTGAATAGAAAAATACATCAAATCCACCCGATCCAATGGTACTGTTGCAATCAGCACATCAAACTACACCAGAAAAAGCCATAAAATCGATAGGTAAAAATGACATTCAAAAGACCATTTTTGACAACTCACTTATGTATGCGGTAAAAACGCATTTTTGGTCAATATTGGCTATTTCCATCAAATTGGGCTGAATCGAAAAATACATCAAATCCACCCGATCCAATGGTACCGTTGCAATCAGCACGTCAAACTACGCCAGAAAAAGCCATAAAATCGATAGGTAAAAATGACATTCAAAAGACCATTTGTGACGGCTCACTTATGTATGCGGTAGAAATGCATTTTTGGTCAATATTGGCTCTTTCCCTTAAATTGGGCTGAATCGAAAAATACATCAAATCCACCCGATCTAATGGTACTGTTGCAATCAGCACGTCAAACTACGCCAGAAAAAGCCATGAAATCGATAGGTAAAAATGACATTCAAAAGACCATTTTTGACGGCTCACTTATGTATGTGCTGGAAGTGCCTTCTCGACCAATAGCAGCTATTTTCATCAAATTGGGCTGAATCGAAAATATATCAAATCCACCAGATCCAATGGTGCCGTTGCAATCAGCACGTTAAACTACGCCAGAAAAAGCCAGAAAATCGATAGGTAAAAATGACATTCAAAAGACCATTTTTGACGGCTCACTTATGTTTGTGCTGGAAGTGCCTCCTCAACCAATAGCGGCTGTTTTCATCAAATTTGGCTGAATTGAAAAATACATCAAATCCACCTCATCCAATGGTACCGTTGCAATCAGCACGTCAAACTACGCCAGAAAAAGCCATAAAATCGATAGGTAAAAATGACATTCAGAGGACCATTTTTGACGGCTCACTTATGTATGCGGTAAAAATGCATTTTCAGTCAATATTGGCTATTTGCATCAAATTGGGCTGAATCGAAAAATACATCAAATCCACCCGATCCATTGGTACCGTTGCAATCAGCACGTCAAACTACGCCAGAGAAAGCCATAAAATCGATAGGTAAAAATGACATTCAAACGACCATTTTTGACGGCTCACTTCAGATGTTCTGGAAGTGCCTTCTCGACCAATATCGGCTATTTTCATCAATTGAGCTTAATCCAAAAATACATCAAATCAACCCCATCCACTGGTACCGTTGCAATCAGCACGTCAAACTACGCCAGAAAAAGCCATAAAATCGATAGGTAAAAATGACATTCAAAAGACCATTTTTGACGGCTCACTTATGTGTGCGGTAAAAATGCATTTTCGGTCAATATTGGCTATTTCCATCAAATTAGGCTGAATCGAAAAATACATCAAATCTACCCGATCCAATGGTACCGTTGCAATCAGCACGTCAAACTACGCCAGAAAAAGCCATAAAATTAATAGGTAAAAATGACATTCAAAAGACCATTTTTTATGGCTCACTTATGTATGTGCTTGACGTGCCTCCTCGACCAATAGCGGCTATTTTCATCAAATTGGGCTGAATCGAAAAATACATCAAATCCATCCAATCCAATGGTACCGTTGCAATCAGCACGTCAAACTACGCCAGAAAAAGCCATAAAATCGATAGGTGAAAATGACATTCAAAAGACCATTTTGACGGCTCACTTATGTTTGTGCTGGAAGTGCCTTCTCGACCAATAGCGGCTATTTTCATCAAATTGGGCTGAGTCGAAAAATACATCAAATCCACCCGATCCAATGGTACAGTTGCAATCAGCACGTCAAACTACGCCAGAAAAAGCCAGAAAATCGATAGGTAAAAATGACATCCAAAAGACCATTTTTAACGGCTCACTCATGTATGTGCTGGAAGTGCCTTCTCGACCAATAGCAGCTATTTTCATCAAATTGGGCTGATTCAAAAAATACATCAAATCCACCCGATCCAATGGTACCGTTGCAATCAGCACGTCAAACTACGCCAGAAAAAGCCATAAAATCGATAGGTAAAAATGACATTCAAAAGACCATTTTTGACCGCTCACTTATGTATGTGCTGGAAGTGCCTTCTCAACCAATAGCAGCTATTTTCATCAAATTGGGCTGAATCGAAAAATACATCAAATCCACCCGATCCAATGGTACCGTTGCAATCAGCACGTCAAACTACGCCAGAAAAAGTCATAAAATCGATAGGTAGAAATGACATTCAAAAGACCATTTTTGACGGCTCACTTATGTATGTGCTGGAAGTGCCTCCTCGACCAATAGCGGCTGTTTCCATCAAATTGGGCTGAATCGAAAAATACATCAAATCCACCCGATCCAATGGTACCGTTGCAATCAGCACGTCAAAATACGCCAGAAAAAGCCATAAAATCGATTGGTAAAAATGACATTCAAAAGAGCATTTTTGACGGCTCACTTATGTATGCAGTTAAAAATGCATTTTCGGTCAATATTGGCTATCTCCATCAAATTGAGCTGAATCGAAAAATACATCAAATCAACCCGATCCAATGGTACCGTTGCAATCAGCACGTCAAACTACGCCAGAAAAAGCCATAAAATCGATAGGTATAAAAGACATTCAAAACACCATTTGTGACGGCTCACTTATGTATGCCGTAAAAATGCATTTTTGGTCAATATTGGCTATTTCCCTCAAATTGGGCTGAATCGAAAAATACATCAAATCCACCTGATCTAATGGTACTTTTGCAATCAGCACGTCAAACTACGCCAGAAAAAGCCATAAAATCGATAGGTAAAAATGACATTCAAAAGACCATTTTTGAGGGCTCACTTATGTTTGTGCTGGAAGTGCCTTCTCGACCAATAGCGGCTCTTTCCATCAAATTTGGCTGAATCGAAAAATACATCAAATCCACCCGATCCAATGGTACTGTTGCAATCAGCACGTCAAACTACGCAAGAAAAAGCCATAAAATCGATAGGTAAAAATGACATTCAAAATTCCATTTTTGATGGCTCACTTATGTACTAGGTAAAAATGCATTTTCGGTCAATATTGGCTATTTCCATCAAATTGGGCTGAATTGAAAAATACATTAAATCCACCCGATCCAATGGTACCGTTGCAATCAGCACGTCAAACTACGCCAGAAAAAGCCATAAAATCGATGGGTAAAAATGACATCCAAAAGACCATTTTTGACCGCTCACTTATGTATGTGCTGGAAGTGCCTTCTCAACCAATAGCAGCTATTTTCATCAAATTGGGCTGAATCGAAAAATACATCAAATCCACCCGATCCAATGGTACCGTTGCAATCAGCACGTCAAACTACGCCAGAAAAAGTCATAAAATCGATAGGTAGAAATGACATTCAAAAGAGCATTTTTGACGGCTCACTTATGTATGTGCTGGAAGTGCCTCCTCGACCAATAGCGGCTGTTTCCATCAAATTGGGCTGAATCGAAAAATACATCAAATCCACCCGATCCAATGGTACCGTTGCAATCAGCACGTCAAAATACGCCAGAAAAAGCCATAAAATCGATTGGTAAAAATGACATTCAAAAGAGCATTTTTGACGGCTCACTTATGTATGCAGTTAAAAATGCATTTTCGGTCAATATTGGCTATCTCCATCAAATTGAGCTGAATCGAAAAATACATCAAATCAACCCGATCCAATGGTACCGTTGCAATCAGCACGTCAAACTACGCCAGAAAAAGCCATAAAATCGATAGGTATAAAAGACATTCAAAACACCATTTGTGACGGCTCACTTATGTATGCCGTAAAAATGCATTTTTGGTCAATATTGGCTATTTCCCTCAAATTGGGCTGAATCGAAAAATACATCAAATCCACCTGATCTAATGGTACTTTTGCAATCAGCACGTCAAACTACGCCAGAAAAAGCCATAAAATCGATAGGTAAAAATGACATTCAAAAGACCATTTTTGACGGCTCACTTATGTTTGTGCTGGAAGTGCCTTCTCGACCAATAGCGGCTCTTTCCATCAAATTTGGCTGAATCGAAAAATACATCAAATCCACCCGATCCAATGGTACTGTTGCAATCAGCACGTCAAACTACGCAAGAAAAAGCCATAAAATCGATAGGTAAAAATGACATTCAAAATTCCATTTTTGATGGCTCACTTATGTACTAGGTAAAAATGCATTTTCGGTCAATATTGGCTATTTCCATCAAATTGGGCTGAATTGAAAAATACATTAAATCCACCCGATCCAATGGTACCGTTGCAATCAGCACGTCAAACTACGCCAGAAAAAGCCATAAAATCGATGGGTAAAAATGACATCCAAAAGACCATTTTTGACGGCTCACTTATGTATGTGCTGGAAGTGCCTTCTCGACCAATAGCAGCTATTTTCATCAAGTTGGGCTGAATCAGAAAAAACATCGGATCCACCCGATCCAATGGTACCGTTGCAATCAGCACGTCAAACTACGCCAGAAAAAGCCATAAAATCGATAGGTAAAAATGACATTCAAAAGCCCATTTTTGACGGCTCACTTATGTATGTGCTGGAAGTGCCTCCTCGACCAATAGCAGCTATTTTTATCAAATTGGGCAGAATCAGAAAATACATCAAATCAACCCGATCGAATGGTACCGTTGCAATCAGCACGTCAAAGTACGCCAGAGAAAGCCATAAAATCAATAGGTAAAAATGACATTCAAAAGACCATTTTTGACCGCTCACTTATGTATATGCTGGAAGTGCCTTCTCGACCAAAAGCGGCTATTTTCATCAAATTGGGCTGAATCGAAAAATACATCAAATCCACCAAATCATATGGTACCGTTGCAATCAGCACGTCAAACTACGCCAGAAAAAGCCATATAATCGATAGGTAAAAATGACATTCAAAAGACCATTTTTGATGGCTCACTTATGTATGTGCTGGAAGTGCCGTCTCGACCAATAGCTGCTATTTTCATCAAATTGGGCTGAATCGAAAAATACATCAAATCCACCCGATCCAATGGTACCGTTGCAATCAGCACGTCAAACTACGCCAGAAAAAGCCAGAAAATCGATAGGTAAAAATGACATTCAAAAGACCATTTTTGACGGCTCACTTATGTATGTGCTGGAAGTCCCTTCTCGACCAATAGCAGCTATTTTCATGAAATTGGGCTGAATCGAAAATATATCAAATCCACCAGATCCAATGGTACCGTTGCAATCAGCACGTTAAACTACGCCAGAAAAAGCCAGAAAATCGATAGGTAAAAATAACATTCAAAAGACCATTTTTGACGGCTCACTTATGTATGTGCTGGAAGTGCCTCCTCGACCAATAGCGGCTGTTTTCATCAAATTGGGCTGAATTGAAAAATACATCAAATCCAACCCATCCAATGGTACCGTTGCAATCAGCACGTCAAACTACGCCAGAAAAAGCCATAAAATCGATAGGTAAAAATGACATTCAAAAGACCATTCTTGACGGCTCACTTATGTATGCGGTAAAAATGCATTTTCGGTCAATATTGGCTATTCCCATCAAATTGGGCTGAGTCGAAAAATACATCAAATCCACCCGATCCAATGGTACCATTGCAATCAGCACGTCAAACTACGCCAGAGAAAGCCATAAAATCGATAGGTAAAAATGACATTCAAAAGACCATTTTTGACGGCTCACTTATGTATGTGCTGGAAGTGCCTTCTCGACCAAAAGCGGCTATTTTCATCAAATTGGGCTGAATCGAAAAATACATCAAATCCACCAAATCATATGGTACCGTTGCAATCAGCACGTCAAACTACGCCAGAAAAAGCCATATAATCGATAGGTAAAAATGACATTCAAAAGACCATTTTTGATGGCTCACTTATGTATGTGCTGGAAGTGCCGTCTCGACCAATAGCTGCTATTTTCATCAAATTGGGCTGAATCGAAAAATACATCAAATCCACCCGATCCAATGGTACCGTTGCAATCAGCACGTCAAACTACGCCAGAAAAAGCCAGAAAATCGATAGGTAAAAATGACATTCAAAAGACCATTTTTGACAGCTCACTTATGTATGTGCTGGAAGTCCCTTCTCGACCAATAGCAGCTATTTTCATGAAATTGGGCTGAATCGAAAATATATCAAATCCACCAGATCCAATGGTACCGTTGCAATCAGCACGTTAAACTACGCCAGAAAAAGCCAGAAAATCGATAGGTAAAAATAACATTCAAAAGACCATTTTTGACGGCTCACTTATGTATGTGCTTGACGTGCCTCCTCGACCAATAGTGGCTATTTTCTTCAAATTGGGCTGAATCGAAAAATACATCAAATCCACCCGATCCAATGGTACCGTTGCAATCAGCACGTCAAACTACGCCAGAAAAAGCCATAAAATCGATAGGTAAAAATGACATTCAAAAGACCATTTTTGACGGCTCACTTATGTATGTGCTGGAAGTGCCTCCTCGACCAATAGCGGCTGTTTTCATCAAATTGGGCTGAATCGAAAAATACATCAAATCCACCCGATCCAATGGTACTGTTGCAATCAACACGTCAAACTACGCCAGAAAAAGCCATAAAATCGATAGGTATAAAAAACATTCAAAAGACCATTTTGACGGCTCACTTATGTATGTGCTGGAAGTGCTTTCTCGACCAATAGCGGCTGTTTTCATCAAATTGGGCTGAATCGAAAAATATATCAAACCCACCCGATCCAATGGTACTGTTGCAATCAGCACGTCAAACTACGCCAGAAAAAGCCAGAAAATCGATCGGAAAAATGACATTCAAAAGACCATTTTTGACGGCTCACCTATGTATGCAGTAAAAATGAATTTTGGTTAATATTGGCTATATCCATCAAATTGGGTTGTATCGGAAAAAAACATCAAATCCACCCGATCCAACGGTATCGTTGCAATCATCACGTCAAACTACGCAAGAAAAATCCATAAAATCGATAGGTAAAAAAACATTTAAAAGACCATTTTTGACCGCTCACTTATGTATGTGCTGGAAATGCCTTCTCGACCAATAGCAGCTATTTTCATCAATTCGGGCTGAATCGAAAAATACATCAAATCCACCCGATCCAATGGTACCGTTGCAATCAGCACATCAAACTACGCCAGAAAAAGCCATAAAATCGATAGGTAAAAATGACATTCAAAAGACCATTTTTGACGGCTCACTTATGTATGTGGTTAGAATGCATTTTTGGTCAATATTGGCTCTTTCCATCAAATTGGGCTGAATCGAAAAATACATCAACTCCAACCGATCCAATTAAACCGTTGCAATCAGCACGTCAAACTACGCCAGAAAAAGTCATAAAATCCATAGGTAAAAATGACATTCAAAAGACCATTTTTGACGGCTTACTGATGTGTGCAGTAAAAATGCATTTTTGGTCAATATTGGCTCTTTCCATCAAATTGGGCTGAATCGAAAAATACATCAAATCCACCCAATCCAATGGTACCGTTGCAATCAGCACGTCAAACTACGCCAGAAAAAGCCATAAAATCGATAGGTAAAAATGACATTCAAAAGACCATTTTTGACGGCTCACTCATGTGTGTGGTAAAAATGTATTATCAGTCAATATTGGCTATTTTCATCAAATTGGGCTGAATCGAAAAATACATCAAATCCACCGATCCAATGGTACCGTTGCAACCAGCACGTCAAACTACGCCAGAAAAAGCCAGGAAATCGATAGGTAAAATGACATTTAAAAGACCATTTTTGACCGCTCACTTATGTATGTGCTGGAAATGCCTTCTCGACCAATAGCAGCTATTTTCATCAATTCGGGCTGAATCGAAAAATACATCAAATCCACCCGATCCAATGGTACCGTTGCAATCAGCACGTCAAACTACGCCAGAAAAAGCCATAAATCGATAGGTAAAAATGACATTCAAAGACCATTTTTGACGGCTCACTTATGTATGTGGTTAGAATGCATTTTTGGTCAATATTGGCTCTTTCCATCAAATTGGGCTGAATCGAAAAATACATCAACTCCAACCGATCCAATTAAACCGTTGCAATCAGCACGTCAAACTACGCCAGAAAAAGTCATAAAATCCATAGGTAAAAATGACATTCAAAAGGACCATTTTTGACGCTTACTGATGTGTGCAGTAAAATGCATTTTTGGTCAATATTGGCTCTTTCCATCAAATTGGGCTGAATCGAAAAATACATCAAATCCACCCAATCCAATGGTACCGTTGCAATCAGCACGTCAAACTACGCCAGAAAAGCCATAAAATTGATAGGTAAAAATGACATTCAAAGGACCATTTTTGACGGCTCACTTATTTATGTGGTAAAATGCATTTTCTGTCAATATTGGCTCTTTTCATCAAATTGGGCTGAATCGAAAAATACATCAAATCCACCCAATCCAATGGTACTGTTGCAATCAGCACGTCAAACTACGCCAGAAAAAGCCAGGAAATCGATAGGTAAAAATGACATTTAAAAGACCATTTTTGACCGCTCACTTATGTATGTGCTGGAAATGCCTTCTCGACCAATAGCAGCTATTTTCATCAATTCGGGCTGAATCGAAAAATACATCAAATCCACCCGATCCAATGGTACCGTTGCAATCAGCACGTCAAACTACGCCAGAAAAAGCCATAAAATCGATAGGTAAAATGACATTCAAAAGACCATTTTTGACGGCTCACTTATGTATGTGGTTAGAATGCATTTTTGGTCAATATTGGCTCTTTCCATCAAATTGGGCTGAATCGAAAAATACATCAACTCCAACCGATCCAATTAAACCGTTGCAATCAGCACGTCAAACTACGCCAGAAAAAGTCATAAAATCCATAGGTAAAAATGACATTCAAAAGACCATTTTTGACGGCTTACTGATGTGTGCAGTAAAAATGCATTTTTGGTCAATATTGGCTCTTTCCATCAAATTGGGCTGAATCGAAAAATACATCAAATCCACCCAATCCAATGGTACCGTTGCAATCAGCACGTCAAACTACGCCAGAAAAAGCCATAAAATTGATAGGTAAAAATGACATTCAAAGGACCATTTTTGACGGCTCACTTATTTATGTGGTAAAAATGCATTTTCTGTCAATATTGGCTCTTTTCATCAAATTGGGCTGAATGGAAAAATACATCAAATCCACCCAATCAATGGTACTGTTGCAATCAGCACGTCAAACTACGCCAGAAAAAGCCATAAAATCGATAGGTAAAAATGACATTAAAAAGACCATTTCTGAAGGCTCACTTATGTATGTGGTAAAAATGAATTTTCAGTCAATATTGGCTATTTCTTTCAAATGGGGCTGAATCAAAAAATACATCAAATCCACCCAATATAATGGTACCTCTACAATCAGAACGTCAAACTACGCAAGAAGAAGGCATAAAATCGATAGGTAAAAATGACATTCAAAAGACCATTTTGACAGCTCACTTATGTATTTGCTGGAAGTGCCTTCATGACCAATAGCAGCTTTTTCCATGCAATGGGGCTTAATCGAAAAGTACATCAAATCCACCTGATCCAATTGTACCATTGCAATCAGCACGTCAAACTACGCCACAAAATGCAATAAAATCGATAGGTAAAAATGACATTCAAAGGACCATTTTTGACACCTCATTACGTATGTGGTAAAAATGAATTTTCGGTAAATATTGGCTGTTTCTCTCAAATGGGGCTGAATCGAAAAATACATCAAATCCACCCAATCCAATGGTACCATTGCAATCAGCATGTCAAACTACGCCAGAAAAAGCCGTAAAATCGATAGGTAAAAATGACATTCAAAAGACCATTTTTGACGGCTCACTTATGTACAGGGTAAAAATGAATTTTCGGTTAATATTGGCTATATCCTCCAAATTGAGTTGAATCGAAAAATACACCAAATCCACCCAATCCAATGATACTGTTGCAATCAGCACGTCAAACTACGCCAGAAAATGCCATAAAATCGATAGGTAAAAATGACATTCAAAAGACCATTTTTGACGGCTCACTTATGTATGTGGTTAGAATGCATTTTTGGTCAATATTGGCTCTTTCCATCAAATTGGGCTGAATCGAAAAATACATCAACTCCAACCGATCCAATTAAACCGTTGCAATCAGCACGTCAAACTACGCCAGAAAAAGTCATAAAATCCATAGGTAAAAATGACATTCAAAAGACCATTTTTGACGGCTTACTGATGTGTGCAGTAAAAATGCATTTTTGGTCAATATTGGCTCTTTCCATCAAATTGGGCTTAATCGAAAAATACATCAAATCAACCCAATCCAATGGTACCGTTGCAATCAGCACGTCAAACTACGCCAGAAAAAGCCATAAAATCGATAGGTAAAAATGACATTCAAAAGACCATTTTTGACGGCTCACTCATGTGTGTGGTAAAAATGTATTATCGGTCAATATTGGCTATTTTCATCAAATTGGGCTGAATCGAAAAATACATCAAATCCACCCGATCCAATGGTACCGTTGCAATCAGCACGTCAAACTACGCCAGAAAAAGCCATAAAATCGATAGGTAAAAATGACATTCAAAAGACCATTTTTGACGGCTCACTTATGTATGTGGTTAGAATGCATTTTTGGTCAATATTGGCTCTTTCCATCAAATTGGGCTGAATCGAAAAATACATCAACTCCAACCGATCCAATTAAACCGTTGCAATCAGCACGTCAAACTACGCCAGAAAAAGTCATAAAATCCATAGGTAAAAATGACATTCAAAAGACCATTTTTGACGGCTTACTGATGTGTGCAGTAAAAATGCATTTTTGGTCAATATTGGCTCTTTCCATCAAATTGGGCTGAATCGAAAAATACATCAAATCCACCCAATCCAATGGTACTGTTGCAATCAGCACGTCAAACTACGCCAGAAAAAGCCATAAAATCGATAGGTAAAAATGACATTAAAAAGACCATTTCTGAAGGCTCACTTATGTATGTGGTAAAAATGAATTTTCAGTCAATATTGGCTATTTCTTTCAAATGGGGCTGAATCAAAAAATACATCAAATCCACCCAATATAATGGTACCTCTACAATCAGAACGTCAAACTACGCAAGAAGAAGGCATAAAATCGATAGGTAAAAATGACATTCAAAAGACCATTTTGACAGCTCACTTATGTATTTGCTGGAAGTGCCTTCATGACCAATAGCAGCTTTTTCCATGCAATGGGGCTTAATCGAAAAGTACATCAAATCCACCTGATCCAATTGTACCATTGCAATCAGCACGTCAAACTACGCCACAAAATGCAATAAAATCGATAGGTAAAAATGACATTCAAAGGACCATTTTTGACACCTCATTACGTATGTGGTAAAAATGAATTTTCGGTAAATATTGGCTGTTTCTCTCAAATGGGGCTGAATCGAAAAATACATCAAATCCACCCGATCCAATGGTACCATTGCAATCAGCATGTCAAACTACGCCAGAAAAAGCCGTAAAATCGATAGGTAAAAATGACATTCAAAAGACCATTTTTGACGGCTCACTTATGTACAGGGTAAAAATGAATTTTCGGTTAATATTGGCTATATCCTCCAAATTGAGTTGAATCGAAAAATACACCAAATCCACCCAATCCAATGATACTGTTGCAATCAGCACGTCAAACTACGCCAGAAAATGCCATAAAATCAATAGGTAAAAATGACATTCACAAGACCATTTTTGACGGCTCACTTATGTATGTGCTGGAAATGATTTTTTGGTCAATATTTGCTATTTCCTTCAAATGGGGCTGAATCGAAAATACATCAAATCCACCGAATCCAATGGTACCGTTGCAATCAGCAAGCCAAACTACGCCCGAGAAAGCCATGAAATCGATAGGTAAAAATGACATTCAACAGACCATTTTTGACGGCTCACTAATGTATGGGTTAAAAATGAATTTTCTGTCAATATTGGCTGTTTCCTCTATATGGGGCTGAATCAAAAATACATCAAATCCACCCGATCCAATGGTACCGTTATATACACCATTTTTGACGGCTCACTTATTTATTTGGTAAAAATGAATTTTTAGTCAATATTATCTATTTCCATCAGATTGGGCTGAATCGAAAAATACATCAAATCCACCCAATCCAATGATACCGTTACAATCAGCACGTTAAACTACGCCAGAAAAAGCCATAAAATCGATAGGTAAAAATGACAATCAAAAGACTATTTTCGACGGCTCACTTATGTTAACAGTAAAAATGAATTTTCGGTCAATATTGGCAATTACTTACAAATTGGGATGAATCGAAAAACATCAAAGCTACCGAATCCAATGGTACCGTTGCAATCAACATGTCAAACTACGCCAGAAAAAAACATAAAATTGATAGGTAAAAATGACATTCAAAAGACCATTTTCGACGGCTCACTTATGTACGTGGTAAAAAAAAATTTTTGGTCAGTATTAGCTATTTCCTTCAAATTGGGTTGAATCAAAAATACATCAAATCCACCCGATCCAATGGTACCGTTGCAATCAGCACGTCAAACTACACCAGAAAAAGCCATAAAATCGATAGGTGGAAATGACATTCAAAGGACCTTTTTCAACGGCTCACTTATGTATCTGCTGGAGGTGCCTTCTCAACCAATAGCGGCTATTTCCATCAAATTGGGCTGAATCGAAAAATACATCATATCCACCCGATCCAATGGTACCGTTGCAATCAGCAAGTCATACTACGCCAGAAAAAGCCATGAAATCGATAGGTAAAAATGACATTCAAAAGACCATTTTTGACGGCTCACTGATGTATCTGCTGAAAGCGCCTTCTCGACGTATTGTGGCTCTTTCCTTTAAATTTGGCTGAATCGTAAAATACATCAAATCCACCCAATCCAATGGTACCGTTGCAATCAGCACGTCAAACTACGCTAGAAAAAGTCATAAAATCAATAGGTAAAAACGACATTCAAAAGACCATTTTTGACGGCTCACTTATGTTAACAGTAAAAATGAATTTTCGGTCAATATTGGCAATTACTTTCAAATTGGGATGAACCAAAAAAACATCAAATCCACCCGATCCAATTGTACCGTTGCAATCAGCACGTCGAACTACGCCAGAAAAAAGCTTAAAATTGATTGGTAAAAATGATGTTCAAAAGATCATTTTCGACGGCTCTCTTATGTACGTGGTAAAAATGAATTTTTGGTCAGTATTAGCTATTTCTTTCGAATTGGGCTGAATCAAAAATACATCAAATCCACCCTATCCAATGGTACCGTTGCAATCAGCAGGTCAAACTACGCCAGAAAAAGCCATAAAATCGATAGGTAAAAATGACATTCAAAAGACCATTCTTGACGGCTCACTTATGTATGTGCGTGAAGTGCCTTCTCGACCAATAGTGGCTATTTCCATCTAATTGGGCTGAATCAAATAATACATCAAAGCTACCCAATCCAATGGTACCGTTTCAATCAGCACGTTAAACTACGCCAGAGAAAGCCATAAAATCGATAGGTAAAAATGACATTCAAACGACCTTTTTCAACGGCTAACTTATGTATCTGCTGGAAGTGCCTTCCCAACCAATAGCGGCTATTTGCATCAAATTGGGCTGAATTAAAAAATACATCAAATCCACCGAATCCAATGGTACCGTTGCAATCAGCAAGCCAAACTACGCCCGAGAAAGCCATGAAATCGATAGGTGAAAATGACATTCATAAGACCATTTTTGACGGCTCACTTATGTATGGGTTAAAAACAAATTTTCGGTCGATATTGGATGTTTCTTTCAAATAGGGCTGGATCAAAAAATACATAAAATCCACTCAATCCAATGGTACTGTTGCAATCACCACGTCAAACTACGCCTGAAAAAGCCATAAAATCGATGGGTAAAAATGCCATTCAAAAGACCATCTTTGACGGCTCAGTTATGTATGTGGTAAAAATGAATTTTCGGTTCATAATGGCTATTTCCTCCAAATTCGGCTGAATCGAAAAATGCATCAATTCCACTCAATCCAATGGTACCGTTACAATCAGCACGTCAAACTACACCAGAAAAAGCCATAAAATCGATAGGTAAAAATGACATTCAAAAGACCATTTTCGACGGCTCACTTATGTTAACAGTAAAAATGAATTTTCGGTCAATATTGGCAATTACTTTCAAATTGGGATGAATCAAAAAAACATCAAAGCTACCGAATCCAGTGGTACCGTTGCAATCAACACGTCAAACTACGCCAGAAAAAAGCATAAAATTGATAGGTAAAAATGACGTTCAAAAGACCATTTTCGACAGCTCACTTATGTACGTGATAAAAAAAAATTTTTGGTCAGTATTAGCTATTTCCTTCAAATTGGGTTGAATCAAAAATACATCAAATCCACCCGATCCAATGGTACCGTTGCAATCAGCACGTTAAACTACACAAGAGAGAGCCATAAAATCGATAGGTGAAAATGACATTCAAAAGACCATTTTTGAAGGCTCACTTATGTATATGCTGGAGGTGCCTTCTCAACCAATAGTGGCTATTTCCATCAAATTGGGCTGAATCGAAAAATACATCAAATCCATCCGATCCAATGGTACCGTTGCAATCAGTAAGTCAAACTACGCCAGAAAAAGCCATGAAATCGATAGGTAAAAATTACATTCAAAAGACCATTTTTGACGGCTCACTCATGTATGTGCTGAAAGCGCCTTCTCGACATATAGTGGCTCTTTCCTTTAAATTTGGCTGAATCGTAAAATACATCAAATCCACCCAATCCAATGGTACCGTTGCAATCAGCACGTCAAACTACGCCAGAAAAAGTCATAAAATCAATAGGTAAAAACGACATTCAAAAGACCATTTTTACGGCTCACTTATGTTAACAGTAAAAATGAATTTTTCGTCAATATTGGCAATTACTTTCAAATTGGGATGAACCAGAAAAACATCAAATCCACCCGATCAAATTGTACCTTTGCAATCAGCACGTCGAACTACGCCAGAAAAAAGCATAAAATTGATTGGTAAAAATGATGTTCAAAAGATCATTTTCGACGGCTCTCTTATGTACGTGGTAAAAATGAATTTTTGGTCAGTATTAGCTATTTCTTTCGAATTGGGCTGAATCAAAAATTCATCAAATCCACCCTATCCAATGGTACCGTTGCAATCAGCAGGTCAAACTACGCCAGAAAAAGCTATAAAATCGATGGGTAAAAATGCCATTCAAAAGACCATTTTTGACAGCTCAGTTATGTATGTGGTAAAAATGAATTTTCGGTTCATAATGGCTATTTCCTCCAAATTGGGCTGAATCGAAAAATGCATCAAATCCACCCAATCCAATGGTACTGTTGCAATGAGCAGGTCAAACTACGCCAGAAAAAGCCATAAAATCGATAGGTAAAAATGACATTCAAAAGACCATTCTTGACGGCTCACTTGTGTATGTGCGTGAAGTGCCTTCTCGACCAATAGTGGCTATTTCCATCAAATTGGGCTGAATCAAATAATACATCAAAGTTACCCAATCCAATGGTACCGTTCCAATCAGCACGTTAAACTACGCCAGAGAAAGCCATAAAATCGATAGGTAAAAATGACATTCAAACGACCTTTTTCAACGGCTAACTTATGTATCTGCTGGAAGTGCCTTCCCAACGAATAGCGGCTATTTCCATCAAATTGGGCTGAATTAAAAAATACATCAAATCCACCCAATCCAATGGTACTGTTGCAATCAGCAAGTCAAACTACGCCTGAAAAAGCCATAAAATCGATGGGTAAAAATGCCATTCATAAGACCATTTTTGACGGCTCAGTTATGTATGTGGTAAAAATGAATTTTCGGTTAATAATGACTATTTCCTCCAAATTGGGCTGAATCGAAAAATGCATCAAATCCACCCAATCCAATGGTACTGTTGCAATCAGCAGGTGAAACTACGCCAGAAAAAGCCATAAAATCGATAGTTAAAAATGACATTCAAAAGACCATTTTTGACGGCTCACTTATGTACATGGTAAAAATGAATTTTTGGTCAATATTGTCTATTTCCATCAAATTAGGCTGAATCAAAAAATATATCATATCCACCCAATCCAATGGTACCGTTGCAATCAGCACGTCAAACTACGCCAGAAAAAGCCATAAATTTGATAGGTAAAAATGACATTCAAAAGTCCATTTTTGACGGCGCACTTATGTATGTGCTGGAAGTTCCTTCTCGACTTATAGCAGCTATTTCATTCAAAAGGGCTGAATCAAAAAATACATCAAATCCACCTGATCCAATATTACTGTTGCAATCAGCAGTTCAAACTACGCCAGAAAAAGCCATAAAATCGATAGGTAAAAATGACATTCATGAGACCATTTTTGACAGCTCACTTATGTATGTGCTGGAAGTGCTTTCTCGACCAATAGTGGCTATTTCCATCCAATAAGGCTGAATCAAAAAATACATCAAATCCACCCGAACCAAAGGTACCGTTGCAATCAGCACGTCAAACTACGCCGGAAAAAGCCATATATTTGATAGGTAAAAATGACATTCAAAAGTCCATTTTTGACGGCTCACTTATGTATGTGCTGGAAGTTCCTTCTCGACCTATAGCAGCTATTTTTTTCAAATGGGACTGAATCAAAAAATACATCAAATCTACCCGATCCAATATTACATTTGCAATCAGTTGTTCAAACTACGCCAGAATAAGCCATAAAATCGATAGGTAAAAATGACATTCAAAACCCCATTTTTGACAGCTCAATTATGTATGGGTTGAAAAGGAATTTTCAGTCAATATTGGCTATTTCCTTCTAATTGGGCTGAATAAAAAAATACATCAAATCCACTCTATCCAATGGTACTGTTTCAATCAGCACGTCAAACTACGCCAGAAAAAGCCATGAAATCGATAGGTAAAAATGACATTTAAAAGACCATTTTTGATAGCTCAATTATGTATGGGTTAAAGATTAATTTTTGGTCAATATTGGATGTTTGATAGGTAAAAATGACATTCAAAAGACCATTTTCGACGGCTCACTTATGTTAACGGTGAAAATGAATTGTAGGTTAATATTGGCTATTTCTTTCAAATTGGGATGAATCAAAAAATACATCAAATCCATCTGATCCAATGGTACCGTTGCAATCAACACGTCAAACTACGCCAGAAAAAGCCATAAAATCGATGGGTAAAAATGACATTAAAAAGACCATTTTTGACGGCTCACTTACGTATGTGGTAAAAATGAATTATTGGTCAATATTGTCTATTTCTATCAAATTGGGCTGAATTAAAAAATACATCAAATCCACTTAATCCTATGGTACTGTTGCAATCAGCAAAAAAATTGGCAGAAAAAGCCATAAAATCGATAGGTAAAATGACATTCAAAATATCATTTTTGACGGCTCACTTATGTATGTGGTAAAAATGAATTTTCGTTGAATATTGGCTATTTCCTTCAAATTGGGCTGGATTGACAAATACATAAAATCCACCCGATCCAATGGTACCGTTGCAATCAGCACGTCAGACTACACCAGAAAAAGCCATGAAATCGATCGGTAAAAATGACATTCAAAAGACCATTTTTGACGGCTCACTTATGTATGTGCGTGAAGTGCCTTCTCAACCAATAGCATCTATTTCCATCAAATTTTGCTGAATCAAAAAATTCATCAAATCCGCCCAATCTAATGGTACCGTTGCATTTAGCACGTCAAACTACGCCAGAAAAAGCAAAAAATCGGTTGGTAAAAATGACATTCCGAAGACCGTTTTTGACGGCTCACTTACGCATGTGGTGAAAATGAATTTTTGTCAATATTGGCTATTTCCCTCTAATTTGGCTGAATCAAAAAATACATCAAATCCACCTGATCCAATGGTACCGTTGTAATCAGCACGTCAAACTACACCAGGAAAAGCCATAAAATCGAAAGGTAAAAATGATATTTAAAGACCATTTTTAACGGCTCACTTATATATGTGCTGGAATTGCATTCTCAACCAATAGCGGCTATTTCCATCATATGGGGCTGAATCGACAAATACATCAAATCCACCCAATCTAATGATACTATTGCCATCAGCACGTCAAACTACGCCTAAAAAAGCCATAAAATCGATAAGTAAAAATGACATTCAAAAGACTCTTTTTGACAGCTCACTTATGTTAATGGTAAAAATGAATTTACAGTCAATATTGGCTATTTCTTTCAAATTGGGATGAAAAAAAAATACATCAAATCCACCCGATTCAATGGTACCATTGCAATCAGCACGTCAAACTACGCCAGAAAAAGCCATAAAATCGATAGGTAAAAATGACATTCAAAAGACCATTTTTGACGGCTCACTTATGTATGGATTAAAAACGAATTTTTGGTCGATATTGGATGTTTCTTTCAAATTGGGCTGAATCAAAAAATACATCAAATCAACTCAATCCATTGGTACTGTTGCAATCAGCACGTCAAATTTTGCCTTAAAAAGCCATAAAATCGATAGGTAAAAACGACATTCAAAAGACCATTTTTGACAGCTCACTTATATTAACGGTAAAAATGATTTTTAGGTTAGTATTGGCTATTTCTTTCAAATTGGGATGAATAAAGAATACATCAAATCCACCCAATCCAATGGTACCTTTGCAATCAGCATATGTGTTTGCATGTGTGTGTGTGTGTGTACTCATAGACCATGTAGAACGACACTTAATTATTGGCATATGAAAGCTATCATATGTGTGTGTATGTGTGTGTGTGTGTGTGTACTCATAAACTATGAAAAATGTCGCTTAATTATTGGCATATGAAAGCTATCATATCTGTGTGCATGTGTGAGGGGGTGCATACTCATAAACCATGAATAACAACACTTAATTATTGGTGTATGAAAACTATCATACGGGTATGCATGTGTGCGTGTGTGTGTGTGTGTACTCATAGACCATGAAAACGACATTTAATTATTGGCATATGAAAGCTATCATATGTGTGTGCATGTGTGCGTGTGTGTGTACTCATAGACCATGAAAAATGACATTTCATGATCGGCATATGAAAGCTATCATATGTGTGTGCATGTGTGTGTGTGTGTGAGTGTATACTCACAAAGTATGAAAATCGACACTTAATTATTGGCATATGAAAGCTATCATATGTGGTTGCATGTATGCGGATGTGTACTCATAAACCATGAAAAATGTCACTTAATCTTTGGTATATGAAAGGTATCATATGTCTGAGCATGTGCGTGTGTGTGTACTCATAAACTTTGAGAAAAAACATTTAATTATCGGCATATGAAAGCTATCATATTTATGTGCATGTGTGAGTGTGTGTGTACTCATAAACAATGAAAAATGTCACTTAATTATTGATATATGAAAGTTATCATGTGTCTGCATGTGTGCGTGTGTGTACTCATAAATCATGGAAATTTGACAATTAATCATTGGCATATGAAAGCTATCATATGTGCGTGCATGTATGTGTGTGTATGTACTCTTAAACCATGATAAACGTCACTTTATCATTGGCATATGAAAGCTATCATATGTGTGTACATGTGTTTGTGTGTGTGTACTCATAGACCATGAAAGATGACATTTAACTATTGGCATCTGAAAGCTATCATATGTGTGTGCATGTATGTGTGTGTGTACTCATAAACCATGGAAAGCTACATTTAATTATTGGCATATGAAAGCTATCATATGTGTGTGCATGTGTGTAGGTTTGTACTCATAAACCATGAAAAATGTCACTTAATCATTGGTATATGAATGCTATCATATATCTGTGCATGTGTGTGTGTGCATTCATAAACGTTGAGAAAAGGACATTTGATTATTGGCATATGAAAGCTATCATATGTGTGTGCATCTGTGAGTGTGTGTGTACTCATAAACAATGAAAAATGTCACTTAATTATTGACATATGAAAGTTATCATATGTGTCTGCGTCTGTATGGGTGTGTACTCATTAACCATGAAAAACGACACTTAATCATTGGCATATGAAAGCTATCATATGTGTGTGCATGTTTGTGTGTGTGTGTGTACTCATAAAACATGAAAATGTCACTTAATTATTGACATATGAAAGTTATCATATGTGTCTGCATGTCCATTTGTGTGTACTCATAAACCATGAAAAACGACATTTAATCATCGGTATATGAAAGCTATCATATGTGTGTGCATGTGTGCGTGTGTGCGTACTTATAAACCATGAAAAGCATCAAATATTATTGGCATATGGAAGCTATCATATGTGTGTGCGTGTATGTGTGTGTGTGTACTCATAAATTATGAAAAACGACACTTAATCATTGGCATATTAAACCATCATATATGTGTGTGTGTATGTGTGTGTGTATTCATAAATCATGGAAAAAAACATTTAATCATTGGCATATGAAAGTTATCATATGTGCGTGCATGTGTGTGGGTGTATACTTATAAACCATGGAAAACAACACTTAATTATTGGCATATGAAAGCTATCATACGTGTGTGCATGTGTGCGTGTGTGCTTACTCATAGACCATGAGAAACAACAATGGCTGACAATCGATGGACATCACGACTCACAACATGGATTCCCCGAGACCATATGCGCAACTGAGGCCGGCAAAATATTAGATGGAGAGATGAACTAGACAAGTTCAGGAAGTACTGGCTCCGTGACACCCACGATAGAGAAGTGTGGCAAATCTTTGGGAAGGTCTATGTCCAACGACAGACGCTAAAAGACTGATGATGATGATGATGATGATATAAAAGCTATTATATGTGCGTGCATGTGTGTGTCTGTGTACTCATAAATCATGGAAAATGTCACTTAATCATTGACGTATGAAAACTATCATAAGTGTATGCATGTGTGTGTGTGTGTACTCATAAAAATGGAAAACGACACTTAATTATTGAAATATGAAAGCTATCATATATGTGTGCCTGTATGTGTGTGTGTGTACTCATAAACCATGAAAAACGACATTTAATCATTGGTAAATGAAAGCTATCATATGTGTGTGCATGTGTCCGTGTGTGCATACTCATAAACCATGAAAAACGACGTTTAATGATCGGCATATGAAAGCTATCATATGTGTGTGCATATGTGTGTGTGTGTGTGTACTCACAAGCCATAAAAAACGACATTTTATTATTGGCATATGAAAGCTATCATATGTGGTTGCATGTGTGCGGGTGTGAACTCATAAACCATCAGATAAGGACATTTGATCATTGGCATATGAAAGTTATCATATGTGTGTGCATGTGTGTGTGTGCATACTCATAAACCATGAAAAACGACACTTAATTATTGGCATATTAAAGTTATCATAAGTGTGTACATGTGTGTGTGTGTGTACTCATAAACCATGAGATAAGGACATTTGATCATTGGCATATGAAAGTTATCATATGTGTATGCATGTGTGTGTGCGTGTGTACTCATAAACCATGAAAACGACGTTTAATGATCGGCATATGAAAGCTATCATATGTATGTGCATGTGTGTGGGCGTATATTCATAAACCATGAAAAATGTCACTTAATTATTGACATATGAAAGTTATCATATGTGTCTGCATGTGTGTGTGTGTGTACTCATAAACCATGAAAAATGACATTTAATTATTGGCTTCTGAAAGCTATCATATATGTGTGCTTGTTTGTGTGTGTGCATACTCATAAATCATGCAAAATGACACTTAATCATCGGCATATGAAAGCTATCATATGTGTGTGCATGTGTGTGTGTGTGTGTGTGTGTACTCATAAACTATGAAAAATGACACTTAATAATTGGCATATGAAAGTTATCATATGTGTCTGCATGTGTTTATGTGTGTGCATACTCATAAACCATGAAAAACGACACTTAATCATTGGCATATAAAAGCTATCATATGCGTGTGCATGTGTGTGTATGTGTACTCATGAAAATGGAAAACGACACTTAATTATTGGCATATGAAAGCAATCATTTATGTGTGCGTGTATGTGTGCGTGTGTACTCATAAATCATGAAAAACGACATTTAATGATCGGCATATGAAAGCTATCATATGTGTGTGCATGTGTATGTGTGTGTGTACTCATAAACCATGAAAAATGTCACTTAATTATTGGCATATGAAAGCTATCATATGTGTATAAATGTGTATGTGTGTGTGTGTACTCATAAACCATGAAAAATGTCACTTAATTATCGGCATATGAAAGTTATCATATGTCTCTGCATGTGAGTGTGTGTGTGTACTCCTAAACCATGAAAAATGTCAGTTAATTATCGGCATTTGGAAGCTATTATATGTGTGTGCGTGTATGTGTGTGTGTACTCATAAATCATTAAAAAAAGCACTTAATCATTGGCACATGAAAGCTATCATATGTGTGTGCATGTGTGTGTGTGTGTGTTTACTCATAAACCATGAAAAACGGCATTTAATATTTGGCATATGAAAGCTATCATATGAATGTGCATGTGTGTGTACTCATAAATCATGAAAAACGACATTCAATTATTGGCATATGAAATGTATCATTTGTGTGTATATGTGTGCGTGTGTGTGTACTCATATGTGTGTGCATGTGTGTTGGCGTATATTCATAAACCATGAAAAATGTCCCTTAATTATTGACATATGAAAGTTATCATATGTGTCTGCATGTGTGTGTGTGTGTGTACTCATAAACTATGAAAAACGACATTTAATGATCGGCATATGAAAGCTATCATATATGTGTGCTTGTTTGTGTGTGTGTATACTCAAAAATCATGCAAAATGACACTTAATCATCGGCATATGAAAACTATCAAATGTGTTTGCATGTGTGTGTGTGTGTGTACTCATAAACTATGAAAAATGACACTTAATCATTGGCATATGAAAGTTATCATACGTGTCTGCAGGTGTGTATGTGTGTTTACTCATAAACCATGAAAAACAACATTTAATCTTTGGCATATGAAAGCTATCATATGAATGTGCATGTGTGTGTGTGAGTACTCATAGACCATGGAGACCGACACTTAATTATTGGCATATTGAAGTTATCATATGTGCGTGAATGTGTGTGTATGTGTACTCATGAAAATGGAAAACGACACCTAATAATTGGCATATGGAAGCTATCATATAAGTGTGCATGTGTGTGGGCGTATATTCATAAACCATGAAAAATGTCACTCAATTATTGGCATATGAAAGTTGTCATATGTGTCTGCATGTGTGTGTGTGTGTGTGTGTGTACTCATAAACCATGAAAAACGACATTTAATCATTGGCCTCTGAAGGCTATCATATATGTGTGCTTGTATGTGTGTGTGTATACTCATAAATCATGCAAATGACACTTAATCATTGGCATATGAAAGCTATCATATGTGTGTGCATGTGTGTGTGTGCATACTCATAAACCATGAAAAGCGACATTTAATCTTTGGCATATGAAAGCTATCATGTGCATGTGTGTGTGTGAGTACTCATAGACCATGGAGACCGACACTTAATTATTGGCATATTGAAGCTATCATAAGTGCGTGAATGTGTGTGTGTGTACTCATGAAAATAGAAAAAACGACACTTAATAATTGGCATATGAAAGCTATCATATATGTGTGCCTTTATGTGTGTGTGTGTACTCATAAATCATAAAAAAAACACTTTTAATCGTGGGCATATGAAGGCTATCATATGTGTCTGCAATTGTGTGTGTGTGTGTGTACTCATATACCATGAAAAATGTCACTTAATTATTGGCATATGGAAGTTATCATATGTGTATGCATGTGTGTGTGTATGTACTCATAAACCATGAAAAATGTCACTTAATTATTGTTATATGGAAGTTATCATATGTGTGTGCAGGTGAGTGTGTGTGTGTACTCATATATTTTGGAGAACAACACTTAATTATTGGCATATGAAAGCTATCATATGTGTGTGCAGTTGTGTGTGTGTGTGTGTGTGTACTCATAGGTCATGAAAAATGTCACTTAATTATTGGCATATGAAAGCTATCATATGTGTATGCATGTGTGTGGGTGTGCATACTCATAAACCATGGATAACAACACTTAATTATTGGTGTATGAAAACTATCATACGGGTATGCATGTGTGTGTGTGTGTGTGTGTGTACTCATAGACCATGAAATTGACATTTAATTATTGGCATATGAAAGCTATCATATGTGTGTGCATGTGTGCGTGTGTGTGTACTCATAAACCATGAAAAACGACATTTATCATCGGCATATGAAAGATATCATATGTGTCTGCATGTGTGTGTGTGTATACTCAAAAATCATGCAAAATGACACTTAATCATCGGCATATGAAAACTATCAAATGTGTTTGCATGTGTGTGTGTGTGTGTACTCATAAACTATGAAAAATGACACTTAATCATTGGCATATGAAAGTTATCATACGTGTCTGCAGGTGTGTATGTGTGTTTACTCATAAACCATGAAAAACAACATTTAATCTTTGGCATATGAAAGCTATCATATGAATGTGCATGTGTGTGTGTGAGTACTCATAGACCATGGAGACCGACACTTAATTATTGGCATATTGAAGTTATCATATGTGCGTGAATGTGTGTGTATGTGTACTCATGAAAATGGAAAACGACACCTAATAATTGGCATATGGAAGCTATCATATAAGTGTGCATGTGTGTGGGCGTATATTCATAAACCATGAAAAATGTCACTCAATTATTGGCATATGAAAGTTGTCATATGTGTCTGCATGTGTGTGTGTGTGTGTGTGTGTACTCATAAACCATGAAAAACGACATTTAATCATTGGCCTCTGAAGGCTATCATATATGTGTGCTTGTATGTGTGTGTGTATACTCATAAATCATGCAAATGACACTTAATCATTGGCATATGAAAGCTATCATATGTGTGTGCATGTGTGTGTGTGCATACTCATAAACCATGAAAAGCGACATTTAATCTTTGGCATATGAAAGCTATCATGTGCATGTGTGTGTGTGAGTACTCATAGACCATGGAGACCGACACTTAATTATTGGCATATTGAAGCTATCATAAGTGCGTGAATGTGTGTGTGTGTACTCATGAAAATAGAAAAAACGACACTTAATAATTGGCATATGAAAGCTATCATATATGTGTGCCTTTATGTGTGTGTGTGTACTCATAAATCATAAAAAAAACACTTTTAATCGTGGGCATATGAAGGCTATCATATGTGTCTGCAATTGTGTGTGTGTGTGTGTACTCATATACCATGAAAAATGTCACTTAATTATTGGCATATGGAAGTTATCATATGTGTATGCATGTGTGTGTGTATGTACTCATAAACCATGAAAAATGTCACTTAATTATTGTTATATGGAAGTTATCATATGTGTGTGCAGGTGAGTGTGTGTGTGTACTCATATATTTTGGAGAACAACACTTAATTATTGGCATATGAAAGCTATCATATGTGTGTGCAGTTGTGTGTGTGTGTGTGTGTGTACTCATAGGTCATGAAAAATGTCACTTAATTATTGGCATATGAAAGCTATCATATGTGTATGCATGTGTGTGGGTGTGCATACTCATAAACCATGGATAACAACACTTAATTATTGGTGTATGAAAACTATCATACGGGTATGCATGTGTGTGTGTGTGTGTGTGTGTACTCATAGACCATGAAATTGACATTTAATTATTGGCATATGAAAGCTATCATATGTGTGTGCATGTGTGCGTGTGTGTGTACTCATAAACCATGAAAAACGACATTTATTATCGGCATATGAAAGATATCATATGTGTCTGCATGTGTGTGTGTGTGTGTACTCATAAACCATGAAAAATGACACTTAATCATTGGCATATGAAAGTTATCATATATGTGTGCTTGTATGTGTGTGTGTATACTCATAAATCATGAAAAATGACACTTAATTATTGTTATATGAAAGCTATCATATGTGTGTGCATGTGTGTGTGTGTGTGTTTACTCATAAACCATGAAAAGCGACATTTAATCCTTTGCATATGAAAGCTATCATATGAATGTGCGTGTGTGTGTGTGTATACTCATAAATCATGCAAAATGACACTTAATTATTGTTATATCAAAGCTATCATATGTGCATGAATGTGTGTGTATGTGTACTCATGAAAATGGAAAACGACACTTAATAATTGGCATATGAAAGCTATCATATGTGTGCATTTATGTGTGGGTGTGTACTCATAAATCATGAAAAACGACTCTTTATCATTGGCATATGAAAGTTATCATATGTGTCTGCATGTGTATGTGTGTGGACTCATAAACCATGAAAAATGTCACTTAATTATTGTTATATGAAAGTTATCATATGTGAATGCATGTTTGTGTATACTCATAAACCATGAAAAACCACATTTAATGATCGGCATATGAAAGCTATCATATTTGTGTGCATGTGTGTGTGTGTATGTACTCATAGACCATGGAGAACGACACTTAATTATTGGCATATCAAAGCTATCATATGTGTGTGCATGTGTGTGTTTATGTTTACTCATGAACCATGAAAAATGTCACTTAATCATTGGCATATGAGAGCTATAATATCTGTCTGCATGTGTGTGGGTGTGCATACTCATAAACCATGGAAAACAACACTTAATTATTGGTGTATGAAAACTATCATACGGGTATGCATGTGTGTGTTTGTGTGTGTACTCATAGACCATGAAAAATGACATTCAATTATTGGCATATGAAAGCTATCATATGTGTGTGCATGTGTGTGTGTGTGTACTCATAAACCATGAAAAACGACACTTAATCATTGGCATATAAAAGCTATCATATGCGTGTGCATGTGTGTGTATGTGTACTCATGAAAATGGAAAACGACACTTAATTATTGGCATATGAAAGCAATCATTTATGTGTGCGTGTATGTGTGCGTGTGTACTCATAAATCATGAAAAACGACATTTAATGATCAGCATATGAAAGCTATCATATGTGTGTGCATGTGTGTGGGCGTATATTCATAAACCATGAAAAATGTCACTCAATTATTGGCATATGAATGTTCTCATATGTGTCTGCATGTGTGTGTGTGTGTGTGTGTGTGTGTACTCATAAACTATGAAAAATGACATTTAATTATTGGCATCTGAAAGCTATCATATATGTGTGCTTGTATGTGTGTGTGTATACTCATAAATCATGCAAAATGACACTTAATCATTGGCATATGAAAGCTATCATATCTGTGTGCATGTGTGTGTGTGTGTTTACTCATAAACCATGGATAATGACATTTAATCTTTGGCATATGAAAGCTATCATACGAATGTACATGTATGTGTGTGAGTACTCATAGACTATGGAGACCGACACTTAATTATTGACATATTAAAGCTATCATATGTGCATGAATGTGTGTGTATGTGTACTCATGAAAATGGAAAACGACACTTAACAATTGGCATATGGAAGCTATCATATATGTGCACCTTTATGTGCGTGTGTGTACTCATAAATCATGAAAAACCACTTTTAATCATGGGCATATGAAGGCTATCATATGTGTCTGCATGTGTGTGTGTGTGTGTACTCATGAACCATGAAAAATGTCACTTAATTATTGGCATATGAAAGCTATCATATCTGTGTGCATGTGTGTGGGTGTGCATACTCATAAACCATGAATAACAACACTTAATTATTGTTATGTGAAAGCTATCATATGTGTGTGCATGTGTGTGTGTGTGTGTGTACTCATAGACCATGGAGAATGACACTTAATTATTGGCATATGAAAGCTATCATATGTGTGTGCATGTGTGTGTGTGTGTGTGTGTACTCATAGGCCATGAAAAATGTCACTTAATTATCGGCATACGAAAGCTATCATATCTGTGTGCATGTATGTGGGTGTGCATACTCATAAACCATGAATAACAACACTTAATTATTGGTGTATGAAAACTATCATACGGGTATGCATGTTTGTATGTCTGTTTGTGTGTGTGTGTACTCATAGACCATGAAAAACGAAATTTAATTATTGGCATATGAAAGCTATCATATGTGTGTGCATGTGTGTGTACTCATAAATCATGAAAAACGACACTTAATTATTGGCATATGAAAGCTATCATATGTGTGTGCATGTGTGCGTGTGTGTGTACTCATAAACCATGAAAAACGACATTTAATGATCGGCATATGAAAGCTATCATATGTGTGTGCATGTGTGTGGGCGTATATTCATAAACCATGAAAATATCACTTAATTATTGACATATGAAAGTTATCATATGTGTCTGCATGTGTGTGTGTGTGCATACTCATAAACTATGAAAAACGACAATTAATTATTGGAATATGAAAGCTATCATTAGTTTGTGCATTCGTGTGTATGTGTACTCATAAACCAAGGAAAACGACACTCAATTATTGTCATATGAAAGCTATCATATGTGTGTGCATGTGTGTGTGTGAGTGTGTGTGTGTGTGTGTTTGTATACTCACAAGCTATAAAAAACGACAATTTATTTTTGGCATATAAAAGTTATCATATGTGGTTTTATGTGTGCGGGTGTGTACTCATAAACTTTGACAAATGTCACTTATTTATTGGCATATGAAAGCTATCATATGTGTGTACATGTGTGTGTGTGTGTACTCATAAACCATGAAAAATGACATTTGATCATTGGCATATGAAAAGTATCATATGTGTATGCATGTGTGTGTGTGTGTGTGTACTCTTAAACCATGAAAAACGACACTTAATTATTGGCATATGAAAGCTATCATGTGTGTGCATGTGTGTGTATGTGTACTCATAAAAATTGAAAACGACACTTAATTATTGGCATATGAAAGCTATCATATATGTGTCATGTATGTGTGTGTGTATACTCATAAACTATGAAAAACGACACTTAATAATTGGCATATGAAAGCTATCATATGTGTATGCATGTGTGTGTGTGTGTATGTACTCATAAACCATGAAAAATGTCACTCAATTATTGACATCTTAAAGCTATCATATGTGTGTGCACGTGTGTGTGTGTCTCCATAATTGCACAGCCTCAGTTATGTCCCTTTGACCCGAATCCGGGGAATCAAGTTTTCTCCCTTGAATTTCCATCTCCCTCTCTCTCTCTCTCTCTCTCTCTCTCTCTCTCTCTCTCTCTCTCTCTCTCTCTCTCTCAATCCACTTCTGCTGTCTGATTAGCGATTCAGATGTAGTTCTCCCCCTTCACTGATGATCGATTCAGTTATTCTCCTTTGATGGGAGCCCGAATTGTTGATTCGAATTTATTAGATCCACAACTCATCTGAAGAATTATCCAAAATCGAAGCAAAAATCATCCAAAATCTGGATTAGGGTTTGGCCCGAACTTATCTAAGAATATCAAGATATTCCCTAGATGGGTCAGGGCTGACTGTCGTCGACTGATGAAACGCCGACCTTCCTCTGAACTTTTCTATGGAAGAGAGGTCGGGGAGGCTACAAGAGCATTGGTATATGTCAGGGCTACGACTGACAGTTTGTGTTAGGTGGTCATCAAACCGCACACAAGTCACCTGAGGACGCTGGCGACCTGTAAACATAGAACATTGAGGCTCCAAGACGGCAGGCAGGCGAGGAGGATGGACACTGGAAAGAGGACGTCGAGCATAGGAGTGACGACGACTGTGAGTGAGCTGCTGCTGCTGCTGCTGCTGCTACGACCCCCATTAGTCAGTGTTGGTGGTGAGCCCGCAGCCAAGTCACGTAACGGTGGCGGCAGCGCCCCTACGAACAGAAAGACTTAGCTAATGCCCTAGTCTTGAAGCTGAGAAGATAGCGGGTGCCACAGGATCACAAGTAACGAAGCAAGCTGACAAAGCCAGCGGCCCACCGAAGGAGTATTAGTATATGTCAGGGCTACTACGACTGACGGTTTGTGCTAGGTGGTCGGTCATCAAACCGCACACGGGTCACCCGAGGACGCTGGCGACCTTTAAACATAGAAGATACCACCTCAGGACACTTCTGGTTGAGGCTCCAAGACGGCAGTAGGCAGGTGAGGACGGACACGGGGAAGAAGACGTCGTCGAGCGTAGGAGTGACGACGACTGTGAGTGAAGGAGTGACGAAGACGTGTTCGATCGCATCTGCTGCTGCGGCTACGACCACCAATAGTTAGTGCTCCAGGTTGGTAGTGAGCCCGCAGCCAAGTCACGTAACGGCGGCGGCTGTGCCCCTACGAACAGAAAGACTTAGCTAATGCCCTAGTCTTGAAGCTGAGAAGATAGTGGGTGCCGCAGGATCACGAGTAACGAAGCAAGCTGACAAAGACAGCTGCCCACCGGGACGGACTGCGAGCGAGCGACAGGAAGGCCGGCGCCAGACACGAGGAGACAGCGAGCAGAGGACGAGCTGAGTACGACGAAGAGATCGTAGGTATCCTTTTGTTTACAATTACGTTCGCCACCCGAAGCAGCTGGTCCTCTGCTCGCCGTCTTCTCGTGTCTAGGCTCCCCATCGCTCACTCGCTCGCTCGAAGTCCGTCCCGGCAGACCGCTGTCTCTGTCACCTTGCTTCGTTTATCGCAATCCTGCGTCACCTGCTCTGTTCTCAGGTTCAAGACTAGGGTGTAAGCTATGTCTTCCTGTTCTCGTCACTCCTCTGTTCGCCGTCTGTCCCGTGTCAGTCCTCGTCTGGCGTCTTGGAGCTTCAACCAAAAGTGTCCCAAGTTTTCTTCTATGTTCACATGTCCCCAGGGTCGTAGCTTGACCCGTGTACAGGTTTAAGCTTTTTAATGGATTCTATGATGTCCCTGACTCTTGTCTTTTCCTGGATGTACTGTGCTGTTTTGTGGTCTCTCAATATGAGGCCCAGCATAATTCTTTCATGTGCACGTTGCATGGTTCTCAATTTGCAGATCTGTCTCTTGGTTAGGTTCCATGTTTCAGCCCCATAAGTGAATATTGGGAGGATGCATGGGTTATTCGATCCAATACCGTGCTCTAACACAAAACTATTTACCAGTTTTATATTGTTGACTCTAATATTTGTTGAACATTCAAACATCCTAGAAATTGGGATGTTTTGCAGTATAGCATGTTTCTGTTGGCTATATCATTTGAATCAATCTATGAATCAAAGTGGATCTTGTACTTTCTGTACATAAAAAACAAAAAACAAAAACAAACTAATTCCACAAACAAGTTATTATCAATATTATTCCTTGTAAGGTTAGATGTCATAAGCTGAAAATCACATGATATATTGTACATATAGATACAAATATATCCTGAAACATTTACAAACGTCAGTTGGTCAATACGAATATTATTGCAAAAACATTGACTTGCATAATAGAAACTGACTCTGTAAATTACTTGTGATTATTAACCAACTTTTAGCCAGGAACTTCTTTGTGATACTAAATAATCAACAGCTATTACCATCTGTGTCTTTTTTCAATATATGAAAATAAAAACATAGAAAAAGATGAAAGAGTAAACAAATGCAAATGTAAATCTTCATCATAAGTATCTTTTAATAAATATGAGAGCTTTTTTTAATCTATTTAATGACACAAATTTTGCATTTGTGTCAAAAATCATGACATGCATGTTGGTATTGAAGAAAAGTTAGCCAGAAATGATCCGAACCTGATATCAAGGACGGGAACAACTTCTGATAAAATTACATATTTGAAAATTGTCGAAGGTTCTCGACACCTTTTTCAATCATCAAAATGTAATGATAAAAGTTCTTACTTTTATCCATTCAATAGCGATTTATTATTTTTGAAAATCCACAGAAAGAGCGCTTTTATGCAATTGATTAGGCTTATTGGCTTTTAGCTGATTAGATATCTGCGGTCTCCTTTCTTATAAAAGCATCATGATTGCTGTGTTCCTATCTTGTTGGATTTCACTTTGCTCCAGATATAAGTTGAATAGAATGGCTAGTTTCCTAGCAATGCTTTTACCAGCTTTAAGGAGATAATATTGTGGTTAGTAGCATTTTTTTTTTATATACCTAGCATATACCTTGCACAATGTAATGGGAGGTTAGCGTTAGTTGTTAGGGTTAATGGTTGGGATTACGATTAAGGGTTAAGGGCTTGGCTTAGGAGCTGAGATTATGTGGATACTGTTAGAGTTGGGCTTAAGGATAAGCTGCTATAATCATATGTCTTACATTGAATGACATGGATTAAATAATGTTAGATAGTATAATGTTCCTTACATGACTTGATATAATAGAAGAATCAATATTACGGTCGGTTTCATGATAGAGTCCTCTTCTTCTCTCTAGTGGAGATAATTCTCATGTTATCAGAATGATTTTGATTTGATTACATAAAAAGAAAAAGATACACTTTGTGTTAGTTACATGGGTTTTAAACTCCCCTTGATTGAATAATGCCGGGGAAATAATTTAGATTAAGATTAGAATTAGGGCTTGAGTTATCTCCCTCCATCCGATGTTGTAGGGGAGATAATTTCGGTGATGTTGATTGCATGTAAGAGTTATCTTTGCTTGAACAAATAATGTAATGGAAGAAATTAGTGTTAAGTTTTGGGGTGAAGCCGGAGTTATGGTTAGGGGTGACAATTAGAATTAAGGTCAGGATTAGGTGTTAAGTTTAGGATTACAATAGAAGTTTAGAGCCGTGGAGTTAGGGTAAGAAGTAAGGGCTAGGAGTTAGGTTGAGTTTAGGGCATAGTATAGTTGGGTTACAGTTAGTGTTAGGGTTAAGGAAAGGGATAGAGTGAGTCTTGGATGTTGGGGACCTGTAATATGGTTAGAGTTGGGCGTTACGGTTAGGGTTATAGTGAGTTTGAAAACTCAAAATGCACTAAATACTGAATCCGTCCTTCCGCTGATATTCTCGTGTATTATCAAATTATGCAAATACCCTGAAAGAAAAGATTCCATTGGATTCTACGTATCGTTTAATCACGGAAAAGCCAGGAGACTTAGAAAGAACGAAGAGACTCGATTCACCCACTTGACATTATTCTTGTGCACTATCAAATTATACAAGAATTTGGAAACAAAACATTCCATTGGATTCTACTCAACAATTTATGTCAGAAAAGTCTGACAACTCAACAAGCACAAAACAGTCTTGATCAACCCTGCTGTCAATACATTTGTGCAGTATCAAATTATACAAATATATTGAAAGAAATGAATCAGCACTGTCATTTTTCAATCAGTTAGTCATATAAAGAATGGTTTTAATAGTTTTTATAGTGAATAGTAAATTAACTACAGAACAATCCTACTATTATCAGATGTTAAAAAAACTATATTAGTTAATTGAAAAGCAAACATATCTAGGTTTTTCTTCATTATTAATATGAGAATATTTATGCATGGGATAAGATTCTAAACAACCCTAGCCACCAAAGGGGTTAAAGGTTCTATCTCTTTTTTTATGACCATGTGTTGGAGGATGTTTTTTTGTGTTCAAGCACTCCGGACCATACCATTTTGTCTAGACTTGAAAATTAGCATCAGTACTTCACTAATAGTTTTTTGGATTATTTTGGGGAAAAAAAGCTTTTTTTGAGCCTTTTTGGACTTCATTTTGATGGATTTATCAATAACATCTAGATTCTTGAGAATCAAGATGTTTTTAGTTTTTTTTTCACACTATTTAAGATGTTTTCTAGTGGAAAATGCCCGTGACGTCATTAATAGAAATCAGTTTTTTCACATGGATATAATGAACAGGTCTGATTACTCACTCAATAGATACAGTCACATGTTGGGAGTGATCAATTTAAAAGATTCAGAAAAAAGAGTGACCGATGAATGATTTACCTCTCTTGAATTCTGTTTGCCATTAAAAAAACTCTGAATTCTAATGCATACATACTACATATCAAGCAAGCCAAATCTTTTTTAAAACTGAAGAAACCTATGTTGACACTTTTCGTTGACAGTCTCTAACAAAGAGATGGTTGAAGACAGTCAGATAGGAAGACAGATCGATCATTTTGGTTAAAATGGTTGAAATGAGAGAAAATCAAATAAATCAATAAAATTGCCTCAGCAACAGCAGAATATAAGAAATCACTGAATAAAACAACCTCTTTTTAAAGAGAGTCTACATTTATTGGCGCAAAGAAAAAAAGATTGTTACTTTGACTCCATGGAAAATATCAACTGTCCTCCAAAAATACATCAAACAGAAGATTCCCCTATTGTGTCTCTATCTAGTTATGACATAAATCCATTAATTGCCTACGACTTGTTATTACTCTAGTGGACAATAGCAGTTCCAAGCTGATTAAGGACAAAAAAAGGCAAGAAAAAAAATATATAGAAAAATGTTTTGCTGCAACAAATATATTCTAAATGAATTCTAGTATTCAAAGAGTTTTCCAGCTGATTGAACCCTTTCTCATTGTTTCTGTTGTTAACAGACCATTCTATGGTCTTTTTCGTGTGTGTGATTTGAATGTGATGCTAGTAAACGGATTATAGATTGGGAATGCTGTTAAGAAATTAGAAAAATCAAAGAAACAACCCACGTCATCATGTCAACTCAGAGAATAAGTATAAGTTCAACCTGATATGGTTCCTGCAATATCTAAACCAGAACAAGGTATGGAAATCTAGGATTAACCAGGAAAGGAAAGCAGCCAGATCTTACTTTACTAAATTTTGCTACCATAGTAGAAACAATTCTGTTTACCGCCATCACATTTGGATAGTAGACCTGAGGATGGTCATAGAATGGATTGGCCAAAACATTGTGATAATAACACGAGCAACAAGGTGGATTTCCATTGATCACAAAACTTTTTCAATGTTAATGACCCTTTTCTATTATAATTTCAAATTTTACAAATTGTTGATCTGTAGGATTTAAGATAAAAAAAATATTCGCCATCAGAGCCAATAATTGAACTACCATGGTGTCAAATTTCGAAGTTATGTTTTCTCTTGCTGGGTCACTCACCGTCTATCGAGAAAAAAGTGTTTCTCGAAGGAAAATTTCAAAAAACAAACAAAACAAAAATAATCGGTAAATCGAAAGGAGAAAGTTTCATTCATTTTTTAAAACTGAAAAATTGTCCGTTTTGTATCTTTTCTTTTCAAAATAATGAGATAAAATGAGATTACGGAAAAAAAAACTTGCTGTCACTTGTTCCCAGTTGAAACCGAAAGTCACCACGGTTGTGAAAATATCTTGTACAGATAATATAAAAAAGAGAAAAATCAAATTGAAAAACCCAACAGGAAAACACAAAATTCTTTTCTAGACTAATATCACGGTTTCAATAAAAATCCCCAAAAGGAAATTTCGGCTTCGAATGAAAAACAATGAAACTCATTCATACGATAAATTGCATTTTGAATGAAAATTTAAAAAAAAAAAAAACACAACAAAAATAATCAATAAATATAAAAGAAAAAGTTTTATTCATTTTTTGAAAATGAAAATTATCCGTTTTCTATCTTTTCTTCTTTTCAAAATAGAAAAATAAAACAAAATATGGAAAAAACTTGCTGTCACTTGTTCTCAGTTGTAACCGGGAGTTACCACAATAGTGAAAATCTCTAGTACAGATAATATAAAAAAACTGAAAGATTAAATTAAAAATACCAACAGGAAAACAAGAAATTGAAAAATATATCCGTACGATTATTTATCTTGACTCATATCACGGTTTCAATAAGAATCCCAAAATGGAAATTTCGGCTTCGAATGAAAAACAATGAAACTCATTCATACGAAAAAAAATTGAATTTCCTAGAAAAACCTTTAGGAAAGAAAGAAAATAGCAAACAAAAATATTGAGGATCTTTTTAAGAAAGTTTTATTCGTTTATTTTGGAAAAATAAAAATCGTTTTGCTGTATTTATTGTTTTTTTTTTAAGAAATCGAATTTACAAAATAAAAGTGAAAGAGAAAGAAAATTGAAAAAATTCCTTTCTTTTCAGTGGAAGAGTTTGAAAATTTTGATTAAATATTTTTCATTAATTTTGAGACAAACAAATATTTTATTTCTTAAAAAAAAAATTCGGGGATCTATTTCAGATTTTTCCTCAAATTTGTATAATTCTTTTTTTTCTGGGAAGAAAGAGAAAAGTCTTTCCCGACAACAAAAAAAGATTTGACCCAATTCATTCACACAAAAATCGGAAATTTTTTCTTCAGTTTTCACTGATTGGATTTCTTTTCCGTTTGGATTAAAACAAAATAATTCAGAACAATGTACACTTGTCATCCAAAAATTTCCCGTTGAGGGATTGGCACGAATTTGGGGCCAACGATAATGAAACGATTTTCTAGTTTGAATCGTTTTTATTTTTTGGCCTTCCTTTGTGAACAAATCAACTTTGAATGAAAGATCACAAACGAAAATATATTCGTTTGTTTGACACAAAGAACGGAATGATCCCTCCTTCCCTAAGTCGATAATTTTTTTAATCTGTAAATTCGGAGGAAGTTTTTTTCTCTCCAAAAATATAAGTTTATTATTAACCCCGTACCCGCAGTAAGCAACAACAACAAAAATGTTTGGGGACACGGAACAGATATCCAAGGGAGATAATCCCTGCGATATTTCCTTTAAAAGACACTCACTGATAATTGTTCCGTCTTCGTCTAATTCGATAATTGAATTACTGTAACAATCACAGATTAAGATGTGATTGTTTTCTCCGGTTACTAGAATCGATTTGATAAACCGGTTCAATCCCGGTAGATTCCATTCTTTTTCCAAGACGACATTATTTACAGAAAACAAGTATTCTGGGGTTAAATAAACACGGCCGATCTCTTCCACTTTATTATTGTCTTGGAATACTGTCCACCAAGCGGGAAACGTGACATTCAAATGACATTTCCCTTCCTGTCCGACCGGTTTTTGAAGACGAGATGACAGTTTCGATCCCAACATCTGCAGACCGCAAACTACGTCCGTGTCTTGTTGGGATTCACTCAGCAAATGATTCAGATGTAACCGCCAGATCTCGATTTCTTTCAATATTTTCTCATTTTCTGCCAATAGGTTTTGCCACTTTTTCACTTGCTCGTCCGTTATCTGTCTCATATTTTGGCACAGTTCTCCCGTTCTCCGCTTTGCATTCTCAATTATTTCTTCTAAATCCACCCATATTTGGCTGCATTTCGATTCATAATCTGCATTCAGTTCTGCTGTGTAATTTTTCGTTGTTTCGATCAGCCTTCTTACACTCGTCTCGAGGTCGTCCATTTCTTTTGCCAGGGTGGGGCCTTGCAATTTTCGTTTAGAAGCTTCTTCTTTTACAGACAATGGCCGAGACCAACAACCAGGCGACTTTTGAAGATGAGTTCTGTAACATGTGTTACAAAAACACTCATTGCATGTCAAGCAATAAGAGTCGTTGGGGGTTCTGTGCAAAAGGCACATGTCCGTCATCATTGTATTTATATATTCCTTCCTCTCAATTTCAGTCAAGACTTTAAGTTCGTGTGTTGGAAGTAATTCATTGTGGTATGTAGAGCAATTATTGCAGAAGAGTTTCTGGCACTCATGGCACCAATTTGTGGCTGTGGATTTATCTTCTCTGCATAAATTACACTTCATTTCTTCCGATAGAAGTTGTTGACGTCTCAAAGCATTGGCCACAACTGGGCAGAGGCTCAACTGGTCATGAATAAATGGTTCGTGGCACTCTGGACACTGTCCATTTCCATCCGTCTGTCCCTCGAAATTTCTGTCAAAACAAATACGACAGTAAGAATGAAGACATGCTAATGTCTTTGATTCTAAATTCAACTCTTCATGGCAACCGGTGCATTGAAATAAAGTGGGACTTTGCATTGAAGCCATTTCTCTGACTGTACGATGACCAATTATCAACCTGAAAATAAAGGGAAATCATTTTGTAAATAAATAACCATTAGGAAACAAACAAAAATAAAGAGTTAGTCAAAAGGGAACGAAAAAATAAAATTGATGTTCAAAGCCATAAAATGACTCAGTTGCTATAGGAAAATAGTCCATTTATTAAACTTTACGTAAAATAATCTGTTGCTTTTTGGAGTGAGAGAAAGTTAAGGAAGGAGCAAGAGAAGGTTGGGTAAGAAATAGAGAAAAGGGGGGAACAGAAGAAGAAGGGGAAGAGAGAGAGAGTGGGAGAGAGAGGAAGAAAAAAGAGAGAGGGGAAAAAGATCGAAGGAATTGCAAATAGAGAGAGGGGAACGGGGGAGATAAAGAGAGAGGGGGAAACAGGTTGGTCCTATTCTTATTTTATTAGATGTCAATTAGAATTTGAAAATATTTAAAAAGTAAAAAAATACCCAATATTTAATGTATTGAAAGAAAAATTCTTCCACGAGAGATTAAAAAAAAAAATAAAATAAAAATGTAAATTTGTAATCTGGAAAATCCTGTTTTTCTAAATTAGGAAACATTTACACTTATGGTCCTCCATATTTATGACAAATAAATCACTAAAAGCTGACCGTTGGAATTGCATAGTTAAGATGAGTCACCTAACTGCAGTGAAGTGGGCGTAAACATTGACAGAGTTATAGTAGGAAAGTAAACATCAAATTGTTTATTTCACAACCGCTTTCAACTTTTTCTCTATATAAGATATCAAGTTGTAGTAAAAATTGAAAATGAAAATTCAGAACAATTGAAATTAAAAAAATTTGTTTTCAACTGAAGCCAGCAGAGATTCTGTAGTTTGATGACTAGCGTTGTAGAAAGGAAGAAATAATATTTCCCGATTGATTTAAAAAAAAAAGACCATGAAACGACAGAGGATTGGCAAAATCCGACTCTTTCGAATGCGTAGTTTAGTTGAGTCACTGAACTGAAGTAAAAAATAGAGAGAAAAATATATCTTAACTCAGTAGCTATGTTATTCAAACGATTTGTCCTTTAATTTCACGGAAAACACTTTGTAAAAAGTAAACATTTCAAAAGGAGACGTGTTATAGTAGGTTTTCAATTGTTGATAACTGGAAAATAAGTAATCTGGCCTTATTTAAAGCTTATCTTATGCTGCCGTCTTTTCAATATTTTTAGCTATAAATTTAGCTTGAAATAGAGTATCATGAAGATTCTTTTCGATTGAATGAATATTTTTGATTAAATAAAAACATATCGACTCTTTACGTCACCATTTAACAAAGTGAAAATATTTTTTAAAATCACTCACAGTTTTTTTAGTTGTGATTCCTGCCTTTTCTTCAAACTACAAACCACGGATTCCAATTGTGAGAGCAAAGTTTTTAACTCCTCTGTCGTCAGATATTTCAACTGAAATGATTAGGAAAGAACTATGAAGTGTTAACGTCATAGCACTATAAGGCTTTTCATTGGATGAGATATATTACGCCACCTGGCGTTACTTAATTGCACGAGAAGAGAAGTAGGGGTAAGAGATAGAGATGCAGACGGAGTAGGAGACGATATCTTAACATAGAACGCGGAGAGACTGGGTGAAGTTGAAGATCAATGAAGTAGCACAATCCAAAGAAGATATAATTAAACTTTTAATTAAGAACAAGACTTTTTAGAGAGTTTAGATGACTATTCGAACAACGTCTAAGCAGAGATTTATATTCATCACTTAAACAGTTATTAAGAAATACCCTTAAATAATCTTGATCCCCGGTAAAAGAGGTATTTTTTAATTAATCAAACTTCAATACAATATATATCATTAATCATTCATTTGATATACGGGGAGAAATATAGAATAAATCCTCATAAAATGTTCATTCATTTGAATTTATAAGAAAAATAATTAATTCACACACTTTATTGGTAGGAATTCATTTCAGATTATTGTAAGTAGAGTTGTTAACAATCAATTTGTAAACATTTTAGAAGTTGATACTTTTTTGATTCCAAAACATATTTGACAACAGTTGATTTTTCTTTTTCTAAATGTTCCTCATTCTTTGGCATTTAATTATTATTTTTTTTTTTTGTATTTATTCAACCTGGTGAGAATAGATTTATTTTAGAATCTAAAATTGGTTTGTCTTTAATGAAACCTTTTAGCGTGACGTTTCATTATTTTTCAGTTTTACTTTAGCGATAAGGAAACTGAAAATCTCAATCCATTTTTTTTAATTGAAAGACAAATAACAAAATTTGAATCGCAATAAAATCTTTATTCATTTGATTTCACGAAATGATACTAAAGTAAATCACTTGAATAATTGGAATACACTTGGAATATTTGTACTAATTGTGTGTTGTGAACGATCACCTTTTAAACGTTTAAAAAGTTGAGTCCGTCTTTACTTGAAACCTTCGAGGGAACAGTTTATTTTCCATTGCTTTTTTTTACCCTTTTTTGAATTCACATTCGGAATTCCTTCACATAAGGGACACATTTATTTATCCATGAAAAGATGCTAAATCTAATTTATATACCATCGTTTGTTATTAAAGAATGAGACTAAAAGAGTGTGTTATAATGGGCTCTGTATGTATGTATGTATGTATGTATGTATGTATGTATGTATGTATGTATGTATGTATGTATGTATGTATGTATGTATGTTTCTATCTATCTATCTATCTATCCATGTAGTTGTTTGATATGTATTTGTTTCTACCTCTCTTATCTATCTATCTATCTATCTATCTATCTATCTATCTATCTATCTATCTATCTATCTATCTATCTATCTATATATATATATATATATATATATATATATGTATATATATATGTATACATATATATATATATATCAGCCTGTTTCTATCTCATATCTCTCTATCAATATCAGTCGGATGATATGTATCTATATCATTCTATCTAACTCATCTAAGTTTGTTTATATCTATCTCGATCAGTTATCTATCTTTCCACCCCTTTCTCTCCATCATATCAATACATTTCAGTCGGTTGATATCTATCTTATGCAATTTGCTTCTATCTATCTATCTATCTATCTATCTATCTATCTATCTATCTATCTATCTATCTATCTATCTATCTATCTATCTATTAACCAGTTTACTGAAGAGTTAGGAAAAGAAAGAGTCTTTCTACATCCGTTGTCATCATCATCATAATCAGCGTTATCATCATCGTGATGTTTGATGGTAAAGCATAATGATATTACAAGTGTAAGTTTATAGGAGAAAAAAAACATCCTTTTTACCCTTTCTATCGATATTATTATCCGTCATGTCTCCATTATAAACATGCTTTCAGTTCATCAGAGCAGAACGAGACAAAGCAGACCTATCCTTTTTTAGACTTCTTTTTACAACAGAGCAAGGAAATTTGAATCGACCTACCTGTTGATTTTTTTATTAATATACATGTCCTTTTCGAAAAAACGTGTTCCATTTTTCTCAATTGCTTATTGCCCATCGTTACACAAGATTTTATTTTCATTGAAATAAATTTAGGACTTTGAGAGACATGACGTTAGAAGAAAGATAAACTTTGAAGATATTGTGTGGAGCGGACATTTAGCTATGACAAAAGGTGAGGGTGACTATGGATGGATCCACTCCATAATCCTATCACTCCTTTCAAAACCAATTGTCTACACTTCCACGAAATTTACACATGCAAACTTACATTGTCTTTGCTAAGTGAGGATTCATGCATCCTTATAACCCCTTAGTCATAGCTATCAATCAAGACGACTGTTTCCTTTTAGAAAACAAGGATCTATCTAACTTTTCATTGTAAATAGCTGAAAATGACTTGCTCTGAAGTATGTGATTTTCCAGTCAACCTTATTCACCGTGAAATTACCTTTCTAACGATACACAATATCCAAGTATTTAACGTAAAGAAATTCTGAGCTAAGCACCACACCCCTAATCCACCATTACGGGAAACAGCCCTAAAAATGACATAAAAATGTCTAACGAAGTTATTTTGGCTCATTGAAAGTCCCTCAAAAATATTCATCTGGTTTCATTCGTCAACACGAAACTTCGTACGGAACTTTATTACAACAACACGACTATTGTAAGGAATCCCACATTGAAGCATTTTCAAATGATTTGCCTTCACCAACAATATAAATTGTTGTTCAAACTTTTTATAATGAGTAATAATGAGAAACATACGTTATGTAATTACGGATCAATCTGTATCTGTATTTATTTATCTCTTGATATACCTGATTATTTTTAAATCTATCTATCTATCTATCTATCTATCTATCTATCTATCTATCTATCTATTTATCGATTTACATATATATATATATGTGTGTGTGTGTGTGTGTGTGTGTGTGTATACATCGATTGATTCCTATCTATTGCAATCTGCTTCTATCTATCTATCTATCTATCTATCTATCTATCTATCTATCTATCTATCTATCTATTTATATATTCATTTATTCATCTATTCATCAGAGCAAAACGAGACAAAGCAGACCTATCTTTTTTTAGACTTCTTTTTACAACAGAGCAAGGAAATTTGAATCGACCTACCTGTTGATTTTTTATTGATATACATGTCCTTTTCGAAAAAACGTGTTCCATTTTTCTCAATTGCTTATTGCCCACCGTTACACAAGATTTTATTTTCATTGAAATAAATTTAGGACTTTGAGAGACATGACATTAGAAGAAAGATAAACTTTGAAGATATTTTGTGGAGCGGACATTAAGCTATGACTAAAGGTGAGGGTGACTATGGATGGATCCACTCCATAATCCAATTACTCCTTTCAAAACCAATTGTCTACACTTCCACGAAATTTACACATGCAAACTTACATTGTCTTTGCTAAGTGAGGATTCATGCATCCTTATAACCCCTTAGTCATAGCTATCAATCAAGACGACTGTTTCCTTTTAGAAAACAAGGATCTATCTAACTTTTCATTGTAAATAGCTGAAAATGACTTGCTCTGAAGTATGTGATTTTCCAGTCAACCTTATTCACCGTGAAATTACCTTTCTAACGATACACAATATCCAAGTATTTAACGTAAAGAAATTCTGAGCTAAGCACCACACCCCTAATCCACCATTACGGGAAACAGCCCTAAAAATGACATAAAAATGTCTAACATAGTTATTTTGGCTCATTGAAAGTCCCTCAAAAATATTCATCTGGTTTCATTCGTCAACACAAAACTTCGTGCGGAACCTTATTACAACAACAAGACTATTGTAAGGAATCCCACATTGAAGCATTTTCAAATGATTTGCCTTCACCAACAACATAAATTGTTGTTCAAACTTTTTATAATGAGTGATAATGAGAAACATACGTTATGTAATTACGGATCAATCTGTATCTGTATTTATTTATCTCTTTATATACCTGATTATTTTTAAATCTATCTATCTATCTATCTATTTATCGATTTACATATATATATATATATATATATATATATATATATATATATATATGTATATATATATATATATATATTTGTGTGTGTGTGTGTGTGTGTGTGTGTGTGTATACATCGATTGATTCCTATCTATTGCAATCTGCTTCTATCTATCTATCTATCTATCTATCTATCTATCTATCTATCTGTCTATCTATCTATCTATCTATCTCGGTTGATATCCCTCTGTTTCTGTCTCTATTATTTATTCATCTTCCTTAATATTCATCTATCTATCTATCTATCTATCCATCTATCTATCTATCTATCTATCTATTTATCTATCTATCTATCTATCTAAATTGGTTAATATCTATCAATTGCAGTCTGCTTCTATGTATGTATGTTTGTATGTATGTATGTTTCTATCTATCTATCTATCTATCTATCTATCTATCCATGTAGTTGTTTGATATGTATTTGTTTCTACCTTTCTTATCTATCTATCTAACTATCTATCTATCTATTTATCTATCCATCTATCTATCTATCTATCTATCTATCTATCTATCTATCTATCTATCTATCTATCTATCTATCTATATATATATATATATATATATATATATATACATATATATATATCAGCCTGTTTGTATCTCATATCTCTCTATCAATATCAGTCGGATGATATGTATCTATATCATTCTATCTAACTCATCTAAGTTTGTTTATATCTATCTCGATCAGTTATCTATCTTCCCACCCCTTCCTCTCCATCATATCAATACATTTCAGTCGGTTGATATCTATCTTATGCAATTTGCTTCTATCTATCTATCTATCTATCTATCTATCTATCTATCTATCTATCTATCTATATATATATATATATATATATATATATATATATATATATGTATATATATATGTATACATATATATATATATATCGGCCTGTTTCTATCTCATATCTCTCTATCAATATCAGTCGGATGATATGTATCTATATCATTCTATCTAACTCATCTAAGTTTGTTTATATCTATCTCGATCAGTTATCTATCTTTCCACCCCTTTCTCTCCATCATATCAATACATTTCAGTCGGTTGATATCTATCTTATGCAATTTGCTTCTATCTATCTATCTATCTATCTATCTATCTATCTATCTATCTATCTATCTATCTATCTATCTATTAACCAGTTTACTGAAGAGTTAGGAAAAGAAAGAGTCTTTCTACATCCGTTGTCATCATCATCATAATCAGCGTTATCATCATCGTGATGTTTGATGGTAAAGCATAATGATATTACAAGTGTAAGTTTATAGGAGAAAAAAAACATCCTTTTTACCCTTTCTATCGATATTATTATCCGTCATGTCTCCATTATAAACATGCTTTCAGTTCATCAGAGCAGAACGAGACAAAGCAGACCTATCCTTTTTTAGACTTCTTTTTACAACAGAGCAAGGAAATTTGAATCGACCTACCTGTTGATTTTTTTATTAATATACATGTCCTTTTCGAAAAAACGTGTTCCATTTTTCTCAATTGCTTATTGCCCATCGTTACACAAGATTTTATTTTCATTGAAATAAATTTAGGACTTTGAGAGACATGACGTTAGAAGAAAGATAAACTTTGAAGATATTGTGTGGAGCGGACATTTAGCTATGACAAAAGGTGAGGGTGACTATGGATGGATCCACTCCATAATCCTATCACTCCTTTCAAAACCAATTGTCTACACTTCCACGAAATTTACACATGCAAACTTACATTGTCTTTGCTAAGTGAGGATTCATGCATCCTTATAACCCCTTAGTCATAGCTATCAATCAAGACGACTGTTTCCTTTTAGAAAACAAGGATCTATCTAACTTTTCATTGTAAATAGCTGAAAATGACTTGCTCTGAAGTATGTGATTTTCCAGTCAACCTTATTCACCGTGAAATTACCTTTCTAACGATACACAATATCCAAGTATTTAACGTAAAGAAATTCTGAGCTAAGCACCACACCCCTAATCCACCATTACGGGAAACAGCCCTAAAAATGACATAAAAATGTCTAACGAAGTTATTTTGGCTCATTGAAAGTCCCTCAAAAATATTCATCTGGTTTCATTCGTCAACACGAAACTTCGTACGGAACTTTATTACAACAACACGACTATTGTAAGGAATCCCACATTGAAGCATTTTCAAATGATTTGCCTTCACCAACAATATAAATTGTTGTTCAAACTTTTTATAATGAGTAATAATGAGAAACATACGTTATGTAATTACGGATCAATCTGTATCTGTATTTATTTATCTCTTGATATACCTGATTATTTTTAAATCTATCTATCTATCTATCTATCTATCTATCTATCTATCTATTTATCGATTTACATATATATATATATATATGTGTGTGTGTGTGTGTGTGTGTGTGTGTATACATCGATTGATTCCTATCTATTGCAATCTGCTTCTATCTATCTATCTATCTATCTATCTATCTATCTATCTCGGTTGATATCCCTCTGATTCTGTCTCTCTTATTTATTCATCTTCCTTAATATCTATCTATCTATCTATCTATCTATCTATCTATCTATCTATCTATCTATCTATCTATCTATCTATC